>JAJSSI010000016.1:88125-303941 GCA_031841125.1 Acanthococcus lagerstroemiae | reverse complement strand
GCCGACGGACACGCTGGTGGTGTGCCAGGCGGAGACAACAGCAGAGGTCACGCGACGAGTGAACCAGGCGTTGGAGATGCTGACCCACTGGATCGAGTCGGCGGGGCTGTGCTTAGCGGTTCAGAAGACAGAAGCTGTTCTGTTTACGACGCGACGCAAGTACAGCCCACCCACATTTGTCCTGAAAGGTGTGGAGATTGGGCTCTGTACAGCCCTGAAGTACCTGGGGCTGTGGTTTGACGGGAAGTTGCATTTCCGAGACCACTTCCGATGGGCAGCTGAGAAGGCGGATCGAGTAGCCGGCCAGCTGTCCCGTCTGATGTCGAACCTAGGGGGGCCGAGAGAGCAGCGACGTATGATGTACGTCAACGTCATCATGTCGGTCCTCCTATACGGGGCGCCAGTATTCGCCGACGCCATCGAGATACCATACAGGAGAGCGGAGATGGAGAAGATCCAGCGAAAAGCCGCGATAAGGTGTGTCAGTGCGTATCGCACTGTTTCTTCGGATGCAGTAGGCGTGTTAGCGCGTATACCGCCGATCGAACTCAAGGTCGGCGAAATTGCGGCGGTATACGGTGCGAAGAAGAAAGCGAAGACGAAACGGGAGGCACTTCGGGTCAAGCGAGTCATCCAGCAGGACACGCTTCGGAAGTGGAAGGACGCGCTCGCCCATTCGACCAAGGGCGAGTGGACCCGAGCGCTGATACGCGACCTCGACAGATGGGTAGGAAGAACGCACGGAGCGCTTAACTTCCACCTTACCCAAATACTGAGCGGCCACGGGTGTTTTGGCACGTACCTATATCGGATGTCGATAGCGCCGAGCCCCGTGTGTGCGCACTGTGATCGAGGGGTGGAGGACACACCTTGGCACACCCTGTTCGAGTGTGAGGCCTGGGAGCAGGAGAGGCGTGGGACGGCCACAACAGCGATCGATCCCGGCAGCGACGATGAAGAGGAGGACGACGACGTCGGCGTGATCAGCCGTCTTGCGCCAGACACCCTGGTTCCGGAAATGATGAAGAACGGAAGCAGCTGGAACCGGGTGTCGGCCTTTGTCTCGGCCATCATGAAGAAGAAGATGGAGACGGAGTGGTCGAGACAGAGGGCCGGCGATTCATCAAGCTCGGCCCACACCATCGATCAGGAGGTGAACTCTGTACCATCCTAGAGAAGAGCTGCTGCAGCTGCACTGCGGACCCACCGGCAGGGCTCACCCGTCGCCACCACCTGCCTGCGTCGACACACGGACCAAAACGAGGAGGTGAGGGGTGAGTGAAGAGAGGCAGCGCATCCGGCCGTGGGGGACCTGAAATTTCCAGGCGAGCGCTCTGGGAGTGCGGACCTCTGTCAGTAGGGAACCCCATGGTGGCCCTGGTAGGATGCGCGCACCGTTCCGGCACGTAGAAATGGGGGCTCGGGCCCGGCCACAAGGCGTCCCTCCGGTCACTGACGCGATGCTCGAAAGGGTAGTTCCTGTGGCCGGGGGTGCGGTGTCATAGGGGCCACATTGGCATGCGTGCATCGCCATACGTCCCACCACACAAGTAGAAATGTACTTTGTTTAACGAATAATAATTATATGAATCATGTATAGTATCAATATGGATTTAGCTGAGATGGAGAATGATGTGGTAATGGTATCAGTAAGTAAATTACAAGAACATAATTATCTGTAACTTGTTGCACTTGTTTCATCTTTTCACAAAATAATACTAGTTATAATTTTTTGAAAGAAGAGCTGCTGATTGAAGCTGTTTAAAAAAATGGGATTTTATATGATCCGTCCCACAAGGAATATAAAAATGTCAAGCGTCGGAATGACCTACTGGCCGAGATTGCCGCCGAATGTGGCTATGGAAATGGTAAACAAATCATATCAATACACTCTTGATAAAAAATATATATTCTCATAAATATTTTATTCAAATAAATTAATAGGTGCTTACACACTTTTCACCCGTTGAACATTTTGGGTGCTGCAAACTTATGGCTGCTTAGGGGCAGCTCCACACTTCACTACTACACTCATAAATACATTCAAGTAAATATACATGTCGTGTAGACGTTGCAGCTCCACAATCATTCGCACCTCTAAGGTGCAGCAACCTTGCGTAAATTCGCGTAGCTGCAGAATAGTTGCAAGGCCACTATTTCTCGCACCTCTAACATGCAGCTAGGCCGTGTAGATCCTGCATAGTTGAAACTCCACTGATTCGTAGCTCCCTTGCGATACGTTTGCCACGCATGCGCAGCCCTCGAAATTGAGGGCCGTATGCTCCTATTTTCCTTAAGGAAAAAAATAGTAAAGGTGCTCCTCAAGGAGTTTTTTTAAGGAAAGTTGGTATGCTAAAAATCACCTTATTTGATTCAAGGAAAAAATGTAAGGAAAATCTTAAGGTAGTTCCATAGGTACCTTGAGGATGAAAATTTGATTACATTCGCAGCCCTTTGCAGATACTATTTGCTTTATTGGTGTAATTTTTGTGACATGTGATTATTATGCTATTGTTATTTTTTGTCTCTTGTGTGATTTCCTATTCTTGTTGAACTATTTTTACCATTGTTGTTTTAATTGTGTTGTAAATTTTTTGTTGTTTCTAATTCTTGTGTAATTTGCTTTCTCGCTGAACTATAATTATCGTTTTTGTTACACAACATGGATGCTCTACATAATCTCCAACAATTACTCAATTTGCACCAGCAAATTCCAAGACGTGTGTTGAAAGATTATTTGAATCCGATGGAGGCATATGACGATACACAGTTCGTCTATCATTTCCGGTAATATTAGGTTAGGTTAGGTTAGGTTGCAGCCGATGCCACCAGCTGGGGCACAAGGAAAAACACTGCCGGCTGGAGACAGCAGAAATACCCATACTACAGCAGGGAACATGTGTGGATTGTACCGACTATAAAGAAGGGCAAAACTCGCGGGGCTGCCAAGGTACCGCTATAGGAGCACCGAGCACAGAACGGGGGACAGAGCCTGCATATCACTGCGGAATCTGAAAGCCAAAATGCTTCCGACAAGCAGCAGATCGGGGGAGCTGCCTAAAGACCAAACAACAGAGACTGCACACGCAGCCACTGCTGAGAGAATGGACGAGTGATGGCTAGTACCACAAGAGTGTTATATGCCAACACAAACCATGCAAGGGCAGCAATGGACCATGTCCAGCAGGTTGCCCTTGCAGGGAAGTACGATGCTGTAGCGCTGACGGAGCCACTGGTAACAAGAGGCAGGATCAGTGCCCCAGGATGGAACCCGACAGTCAGTGGGAGGGCAGCCATTCTTGTCTGGGCGGATGTTTACCATACGCCCCTACCCAACATCTTTCCAGATGTGGTAGCCGTAAAGACCGCGGGGACAACAATGGTTGCCATATACTGCTCCCCAAACGAAAATATAGAAACTATAATCGAAAACGCAACAGAGATGCTAAATTCCATCGAGGGCCCTGTGGTGGTGCTGGGAGATTTCAACTGCAGGATGGCACTGCTGCAGGGTTACACTACCAACGAACGGGGAGCAGTGTTTGAAGACTTCCTCGTTACCAATGGACTAAGCCTGCGCAATCCCCCGGAGATAACGTGGAGACGAGGGGACACCACTGGTGTGAATGACTATATCAGCAGCCGAGGAGTCGCGCCAGAAGTGCGAGTCCTGCACAATGAGGACTCGCTTACGGATCACCTGCTCATACAGATTACAATCGGAGAGACGAACCAAGGAAGAGGAGTACGGAAGGACCCGTCTACCATCACCTGTCCAAAGAAATTGCAGGAGGAGATACGAAGAATGGACATCAAACCGGTCAGGCAAATCAGCAGGGTGGAAGAAATCGACCAGTACGTCGACGGCCTGACCGGCAGACTACAGGTGGCTGTGGCTAACTCCAGTCGGCAGGTGATCCGTAGCAGGAATCTGCAGTGGTGGACCCCCCAGCTTCAGACAATGAAGCTAATGCTGTGGGGGATTGCAAAAAGAACGCAGGAGGACAACACCCCCCTCCGGCAATTGGTACTGGACGAAATAAGGAGACACATCAGGCAGCAGTACAGAAAGGAGATGAAAACCGAGAAGATGGCTGCCTGGCGGAGATTCTGCTCCCAAAAGGACGCCTGGGGAAAGCCCTACTTGACATTAAAGAAGGCGACTGAAGGCCAGTGTAGGGTTATTCCGTTGCTCAGACGTCCTGGTGGAGGGAGATGCAGAAATGAAGCAGAATCCGCCAAACTGCTGCTACCCTATTGACAATTGTATCTCTATATATACCGGATTTAATCTGTACATGTCGAATTATGCCAGATTCTAAATCGACATCCCGAATAAACCCCGATTTAAATGTCGCCTTTTTCGATATCTCCATTTGATGTGATTTTTCTATATAGATGCAGACTCGTCATTTTCTATATAGACAGAGTTGTGATTTTTCTATATAGATGCAGACTCGTCATTTTCTATATAGACAGAGTTGTGATTTTTCTATATAGATGCAGACTTGTCATTTTCTATATAGACAGAGTTGTGATTTTTCTATACAGATGCAGACCCATAATTTTCTATATAGGCAGAGCTGTGATTATTCTGTATTGATGCAGAGTAGTCATTTTTTATATAGGCAGAGTTGTGATTATTCTATATCAATGCAGAGTAGTCATTTTTTATACAGGGAACGGCGTAATTTTTCGATAAAGATGAAGTCTCAAATATTTCCTATAAGTATAGACAGAGATAATATTTTTTGATATAATTTTAAAGCGCGAAATTCGAGATCAACAAGAAGCCCTATACAATTCTGCCTGTCATTTTCTCCGGCATCATTTTAATATTAAATAGTTTTGTCTTCTTCAAAGTCGCATGCAAGTATATTTTAGATTTGCGACACACACTTTACTTTGTTACATTATTCACTACCGATGTATACAGGAACCATTCGGTTATGCGTCTCGCTTCGGATTACCTATTTAACAACTCTTTTGATTCGTGGGAATTTTGAGTTACAAAGTTGGGAAAATCCGACAAGTCAAAAGCTTTTATTTAGTTATTTATTTTTCTCTGACGGTTGGGAATTTTCAGTTGAGTCAGTTGGGATTTTCACAATTTTTGACCCCTCCAGGAAAAACGGTACATCCCTGCATTTTCGGAGCCTTTCCAATAATACGACGAATATCCCGATGAACAGTTTCATTGTGGTTGCCTTGAAGTTGCGAAAGAGGAGATATTATATTAAACTACCCAAAACCACAAAAATAACGGAAAATCGATTTTTTGACAGACCACGTTTCACCAGTTTCACCTTTCATGTACGAATGCAAATGTAGCGCAGTGCGCGATGATTTGGTTTCCCTATGTAGTCCCCGTATGAATAATGCAGTTATAGGGGGGAGAATTCCGCAGCCCCATAAGTTGATGACAGACAGAAAAAATAGTAGGTAACGGTATAGCAAAAATTTTCCTAGCATTTCACGTAATTTTCCATCTGTGTCCTCTTCCCCCTAGTCCGTCCCTAAAAGTAGACATATTTGTCCGAGGCACCCTGTTGTCAAGAGCGGACATTAACAATTTGAAAACCTGAGTATAAATACCTATTTTCACCAACTCGAGCACCCGTAACCCATTCGATAATTTGAATGCGTATAAATTGGAACGAAATAACTGTCAAACGACCGTTTGCAATTCATTTTATTTTACTTATGGCAGTGAGGTGTCGTCAAATTATCAAATAAATATTTGATAACTGAACGGAAAAAGTCATCCAAGACCGATACAATAAGACATTATGAAAATCGAAAATGTTGACAAAAATTAACGTCAGAACTGAAAGTGTTTGTCAAACCGGTGTGACCAGATCGAACAGAAATTTTTTGAAGTTAGAGAAAGGCCCTTAACATGGGAACGTTATATGCCTTTCTTTCTTTACTATTTCCCAATACTGCAGGCTGCGTAGCTGCCGGTCACTTAGCGTCGCCAAAGGCTAAGTCGGCGTTTCGGCGTGTGATGTGTCGGATCTCGGATGTGTCGGCCGCTGTCCTGCTGGCCGTTAGGTATTCGAAATAACGATAACAAAGTTCGTACAGTTTCCGATCTTGTTCTGTCGAAGTGAATGTGTTGCAAACTTATGAAATTAAAGCGTTAAAATTGTTGCAATGACTGTCGTTCATGGGAAGATTTTTTCACGAGGTCGTTTCCTAATATCGGTTATTCGCTAATGAAGAGAGGAACAAGTGATCAATTTATTTGATGAACTTGGTAAGTATTTACATTACCGGTAGCTGGTAGTACTATCTGACATCGGTTTCATATTGCACTGACATTTGTGTATTTGCATGAACACAGATTTATGACGAATGTAATCGCAGTTCCAACGTGCCCATTGTCCACTATTCAGCGATCCAAGTCGTCAGTTCACTCGTAAGTACAGTATTCATGTTTCAATATGCACGTTCAAAGGCTCGAGCATGGTGCAGGAACTTCCTGCTTGACGACTATTTTGGCAAAATTGCGCTCGTATGACGAGCGTGCACTAACGAATGTCACGCAACAAATTTCCTTAATGTATCCGCATTTAATCAATGTACAGTACTGTTGAATACGTTCATTCTGAACTTATGAACGTATTCAACGGTATTCGGAAATGAGATGTCGCTACTGCAAGATGCAGCGTACCATTTTGTCAGATTCAAATTAGATTCTCATTTCGGCATCGGTTTTGATTAACAAAAAAACTGAAGCCAGCCTCGAGTTCATTATGAAATGTGGTACATGGTACAATTGACTAGTTCATGGACAATTGCTATCAGTTATCCAGGTGAGCGTTGTGAAGAAATTTTGTAAAATAGCTGTGTCTCAAGATTGTTTCACGGTTCATATTTCTTTTTGGAAACGAAATAAATCCGAAAATATCAGAACTCTAACCTTGCAAATCAAATAATGTGAAACTGATACAAATGAAGTCGGTGGCTGAATGAACGAACCTCTAGTATTTAACATTGGTAGCGCGAATAGTTTGTCGTTGATAGGATTTCGTTGAACTCATTGCGGTTTCTGAAGTCAGTGGGCGGGTGTTTTTCCCTTCATGTGAAATTTCCCATACAGTAGCGTTAGAAAGGGTAAATTCCGAGTCAATCATTGCTTGTCCTACGCTCTTGCTACCTCATTGGTCACACCAGGAGGAACAGTAGGGTGGTGGTCGTTATTTACTACTGTAAAAAAATTATTTTTGTTTTTATTCAGGACCTCTCAATTCTGTTCATTTTATTTTAAAAAATGAAGCCAAAAAAATATGTTAACCTGTGCCGCAACGCAATTGAAATTGTGCTGTATTCAGCGGCTGTCTGTCGATTTTTCTGTTTATCAGCGCATCAAGCTGACTGTCTTCTTTTCTAATTTACTGTCAACCCGAGCCCTGGAATCCGTCCTTTTGAGCATTACCTCAAAGACGTTGGGGAGGGGGAGCTGTTAGGGCTGTCTTGGCCCTCTTCCCTTCTGGCTGAAAAACCGGCATAGGTCGAAATCTGGCGAGCTGCTACGGGCGCTCGAACCCGGGACCTCCGAATTCCGAAACCAACGTGCTATCCTTTCGGCCAACCAGACCCCTGCATCAGGCTGGCTGACTGACTACCAGCCGAACTGGCTAGAATCCTTAGAATCCGAGGGTTTCCCCAAAAGAGGAGGTAGGCTAGATTTTTAAGACCTTTAAAGGTTTGAATGTAACTCCGTATAGTAGCATTCAATGGGTTGGATACAAAAATCAGCCCCATAATCAAGTCCAGTGAAGTTGAATTTCTATAAATGAGTTATTATGCATCTCGAAAAATAACTAGTATTTGGTGTCAACCTCCATTAAGTAGCTCGAGTAAAGTGTCGGATATAAAACTACTTTCAATATCTTTCAAAATCATACTTAGTGACCTTAAAAACCACAAAATAAACTCATGTCTCAAATTTCATTTTTTCATTTCTTACATTCCCTGAACCACTGACCCAGATCGCAAAACTAAGCTGTAAACAATATCAAATCACCTGTTGAAATAGAATAGTACAAATTATTAACGCTGTTGAAGGCTATCATTTTTCAGGGAGCGGGGGAGCGTTGAAAATGTTGAAAAGAGAGTAACCGTGTGGTCCCTTAGGCCAATTGACTTGAAAACGTATACAGTAACTTTATTTTGCTGTAAGTTTTTTGTTTTTTTTTTTTCGTACAGGCGGGGATTGTTGGTTTGCTGTTCGTAATTCCCCCTCCCCCCTCAAAAGAAGTACCGGTCATTCACTTAACCTTGATGCACATCGTAAATGGATGATCCAAAATTCAAAAGTCAGTAACTTCAAGACTGGACATAGCATACAATTTCGAATGAATTGGGTCAATTTTGACGGAGAGATCTTGTAAATATTATCTGATACAAACAGTGAAAATTCTGCTAATTGTTACTCCTGCTTTTACCCTTCCGCCCATGTATGAAGTTTCTTTTCTATTTAAAGTAAAATATGGTCTGAGGTTTACGCAGACCAATTATTTACAATTGAGAAAAATGTTACGATTTCAAACACAGCGCTACTACCTGTATTTCCAATTTATATGTTATGTAACGGTAATAATACACTACACAACAATTTGAATTTTTTTTTTAAACAATGGCATGAGAATACATGATTCTATATGTATCTTCAACGAAGAATTCTAATGCCGATGTTAATTTTTTGATTACAGTTCATTGTTTTTTCTTATCATGCAAATTTTAGTATCGTCAAGATGATACTACTGATCGAACAACTATGCGCGTTCAGTATTGTTATCCGTATCAGTGTAGCTATTCTTGCACGACAAAAGGGAATAAAACGTGGAAATTTTAATAAAATTTTAATTTTGAACATGGAAAACGAGAGGTTCTCGAGAAAAATGGATAACGCCATCGTATTCAGCATTCAAAATACAGCTAAAATCATATAATCTCATCCCATTGTTTTTTATGCTGTTGTGTAGTGAATGTAGAACGTGTTTTTTTGCTTCTTTTATTCAATAGGCAAATCGCGTCAGCAGAGCGATGGTCAGTCGAACAACCCTCATGATGCCGCTATTTCTCCAAGGATGAAGGACTTGCCGCTGCGTAACTTAAGGTGTACGTACCCGAAGGTGAGAGCATGCAACATATGAATGAAACAACGGCTGTAACATCAAATTTGGTCGTTGAGGATGAAACGCTGCAGTAGTTATATCGTGAAGTATACGCGCGTCATTCGATCATTACGCTATTCATATATTTTATATTGTTTTAGCAGTTATTTATTTTCTCTTGGTAAAATTACGGGCGTCAACGTGTACGCTTTGAATGTTTTCTTAGATTCTGTGTTTAATATTAATCGCAATAGGAGTGAATCGATCGTAGTTTCAGTTTTTTGTTTGTCAATCTTTTTCTTTTCTTGATGTAATACATAATATTCTTACTAGTTCAATTTAACAAAGTGTACTTTTGTTGGGGATTCGGTACCCCTTTTCAAAGGCTACATGAGAGGAAAACGGTAAGGCAACAATCGGGGTGCAATAGGGCTACAATCGGGTTTCAGAACAGGGCTGCAATCGGGCTACAGTCAGGGTTCAGTAGGGCTACAATCGGGGTGCAATAGGGCTACACTTGGGTTACAGAACAGGGCTGCAATCGGGTTTCAGAACAGGGCTGCAATTGGGATGCAATAAGGCTACAATCGGGATGCAATAGGGCTACAATTGAGGTGCAATCGAGGTGCCGTAGGGAGGGCTACACTCGGGTTTCCAAACAAGGCTGCAATTGGGATGCAAAAAGGCTGCAACCGAGCATCCTAAATACGAATCCAAGATGGCGGACTGGAATAAGTAAACGTAAATGAACACAGGAAACAACCGGGCAACCAGCAAATGAAGCGTTCTCATTGGTTGTATGGCTGTTTATGGAAGGGCAACTCGGGCAACTATATAAGTAAGAAAGTCTCATGGGCAACAACCGGGCTACATTTTCCTCATCGGGTGCTACCCTACCATTTCATCAGTATTGTCCTTAAAAATGATGGTTTTGAAAATGAGTGAATGTGTGTGTTCGCATGTAATATTGAAAGCAGCTATTATATAGAAGAAGAAAAAACAAATGAGATCGAAAAAGTCTATATTGAAAAAGCTATATAGAAATCTGACTTTGGAAGCGATATAGATGCAATATAGCAATATAGTATTATCGATATTGAGTCTATATTGGTACAATGTCGACATATTCTATATCGCCCTTATCGATATGAGTCGATATCGGCTCAATGTCGACATTCTACATCGCCCTTATCAATATGACTCGATATCAGTACAATATCGACATTCTATATCGTCATTTGTCGAGATCAATTAGTAATATTCGAGCTAGTCACGATATCGGTTTAATCTCGACGACGATTTAGAATCTGGGAAAATTCCGGAGTAAATCCGGAAAAATTGTCAATAGGGATAGAAGCAAAATTCAGTCCAGACAATGCCGGAGGGTGGGATGAAATCGGCACTACAGCTGGTCTCGCTCCGAAGGTCACAGCAGGGATGGTGAGTTGGATAGTGAAGAAGCTCAACAACAGGAAAGCTCCCGGTGATGACAGAATAAATCATAAGACGTTGAAGATATTGCACTGAGAGCACCCAATGGTGCTGCCAAGACTGTACACTGCCAGCCTGGCTTTAGGCTACTTTCCGAAGCGATGGAGAGATGGGAGAGTAGTGTTCATTCCCAAGCCAGGCAAGGACAGCAGCACCATGGACGCATACCGACCCATCACTCTGCTGTGCACCATGGGAAAGGTGATGGAGAGAGTGCTGAACTAGCACCTCCAGTCAACCCTAGAGGAGGAACAATTCCTGGATGCAAGGCAGCATGGCTTCACAAAAGGGACGAACACTGAGAAAGCCATCCGTGCTGCCTTGGGGACAGTCATGAGGAGCAGAGTTCACCATGATGCGACTGCTGTAGTGTCTCTTGATATCAGAGGAGCGTTTGATAACGTCAGATGGCGCTCAATAATGAGGGCACTACAGAACGCAGGAGCTCCAGGATACCTAGCAAGATGTATCCGGTCATACTTCACAGACTGAACAGTGAGATATCAACAAGAAAGCAGATGGCTAGAAAGAGGGTGTCCACAGGGTTTGGTGCTGGGCCCAACCCTATGGAACATAGCCTATGATCGGATCATCCGACAGCTGCCGGGAGAGGTGGTGTGTTATGCGGACGACACCCTCCTGGTGGTTGGCGACAGCACAATGCCCGGTGTCCAAGAACGAGCACGAAGAGCCGTGATCCGAGTGGAAGAACTATTGGGGGAGCTCGGGCTGTCATTGAACCTGCTGAAGACAGAGATAATGCTGTACAATGACATTCCAAGCCGCCAGCCAGGCCCCAGGGACACCCGGCCACTGGAGCTCCAAGTCGGAAATGAGACAGTCCCCCTACAGTCACAGATGAAGTACCTCGGTGTCATCCTGGACCGAGAGGAGACATGGCTGCCCCACATGAAATGCACGAGGGAGAAATGTGAAAAAACATTGCCAATACTGACTCAACTGTGCCAGCGGATGTTCGGATATAGCCAGAGAGCAAGGAAAAGAATGATGACCGGTTGTATCTACAGCCGGTTCTTCTATTGCTCCTCCCTGTACTACCACCGAGTGCAGGGAGTAAGGTACAAACACGAGATTGATCGGATAAAGAGACGCTGCGATATCATCAGCAGCCGGCTATACCGAACCGTCAGTACTGCGGGGGCAGCCATCATCAATGCGGAGCCTCCACTGGACCTCCAGATAGTGGAAAGAAGTGTGATGCACTTGGTGAGGAACAAAATTCCGGTGGAGGACTGGAAACATCTACCCCGCATTGATGGGACCATAGGCATCCAGGAAGCGAAACGGGTGTTTTGAGAGGCCACACTCGTTGAATGGCAGAGGCAGTGGATCACCAACACAACAGTGGCACAGTGGACCATGTCGCTGTTCCCACATGTAAAAGGAAGATTAGAAAGCGCTAAGGGAGAGAAGATGACTTCTTCCTTGACCAGGCGCTCTCGGGACACGGATGCTTTGCATCCTATCTGCATCGTCGGGGGCGCCGGGAGAGCAGCACATGTCCCTGTGGTGTTGGTGACGAGACGCCGTTGCATGTGTTCCGATTCTGCGAGCTATGGAGCGAGGGCCGACCAGGTGATTGGGATGAATTTGGGAACGCGCACAGGAAGTTCATGCGGGCTACTATGCTGGCCCTGTGGAAGAAGGAGAATCCCCGCTTCACAGAGGACGCAACCCTCGTCGTCTGACGCGCCTGGCGGGCCGATATGCCGTCGTACATGTTGGTCTGCTGGGGGATGTAGGGCACGAGTTCCGATGACCCGCAGACGGATAAATTCCCGAGGAGAGGATGTAAGAGGTGGACAAGGACGACGACAACAACAACAAGGATAAAGAAAGAATCAAGAGCTGGAAGAAGAAGGAACACCGCAAAGAAGAGACCCTCGTTTGTCTGACACCCCTGGCAGACTGATATGCCGCCGAACATGTTAGTCTGCTGGGGGATGTAGGGCATGGGTTCCAATGACCCCATGAGGGACACTGTTCCAGAGGAGAGGAAGTAAATGGGAACAGGAAGGATGCAAAGAGAAGAGAGAATAACACGCAGTTAGATTAGACTATTAGTCATTGTAAGCCTCCCCCCACTGATGGAAGCCAAGACCTAATAGGTAAGTGGAAGTCAGTATGGGGGGGGGCAACCCACAAGATAATGTAACTGTATAAATGCATTGTAAAATTATGTCATTAAAGACATGTGGCTTGGCCACTAACCCCCTTAAAATGGTTGGGGCGGCCAAGTCGCACCCATTTGTCGCCCGTCGGCAGCAATGGGGTCAATAAATAAATAAATAAATAATTAAAAAAAAAAAAAAAAAAAAAAAAAAAAAAGGTTAGGTTAGGTACACATAAGTAGATTTATTTCTCACCTCCTTCCGGGCTACTTGGTGTCGGGGCGAACGTTCGTATCCCACACTGTATAACTGCTATCCTGTTAGTTTCAGGAAAGAAGATGTCATCAATCATTTATTACCCTTGGTAATAAATGATTTACAGGTTCATACCAGCAAAGGTGCTCCTGTTCCTCCCATGCTCCAACTCTTGTGTGCACTTCGGTTCTACACTTCTGGACATTTTCAAGTAAGTCCTGTTACACTTCTTATCGTCACCTTTTGCTCCTTAATGCCAACTTTATAACCAGGCAAGTAATGCAGGAGACCCACGTTGTTAATATGTTTTGCTTTGCTATTTTGCAGGTTGTAAACGCGGATATTTTCGGAGTTCACCAGAGCACTATCAGCCGCATTGTCAAAAGAGTATCAGCGGCACTGTGCGAACACCTAAGTCACTTTGTCCACTTCCCACAAGACCTGCAACCAGTGGATAAAACGGTTTCCTGGGGTCATTGGATGCATAGATTGCACGCATATACCACTGCAGTGCCCCAGCAGTGAAATAGGCAAACGGTATCAGAATCGAAAGGGGCGGTTCTCATGAAATGTACAGGTCGTATGTGGACCAAACTACAAAATCTACGACATCATTACACGTTGGCCGGGATCTGTGCATGATAGCCGAATTTTTGATAATTCAGGGGTGAAATTAAAACTTGAAACGGGAGCATTACCAGGTAAACAATTACTGTGATAAAGTAGTGGAAATGTTAATGAGTTATACTTACATATGAGCTGATGTTAAAGTATGTTGCAGGTATTTTATTGGGAGATAGTGGATATGCTCAGACAAAGTACATGTTTACACCTCTATTAAATCCGAACAGTGCCGCAGAATTGAGGTATAATGGAGCACAAATCACAACTCGCAACGTAGTTGAAAGGTGACTGTTTTTCTTTGTCCTTCTTCTGAGCGGGTGGGTCTTTGGCTTTCTTTTCTACTTAACTCAACTGCATACTTCTCTGGTCCCTTCTTCACATTTGCGGATTTCACGGGGTTCGTACGGGGAGTCGTTAAACGGGGCTGCAAGAAAGGCATTTCCTTCTCACTAAAGGCTGCTTCTAGTTTGATTAGACTTTCGTTGTGCTTAAGTGAGCAAATGTTCATGGTAGCTATTTTGACCTTGTTAATCTTAATTTCCTTTGTCTTCTTGTTGAGATTCGTGATTACGTCTTGGCCATAATTGCCCATGTAGACTGGACATTCTGGGCATGAGTCCTTTTTGCATTTTTGTTTTTAGACTTAACAGTTGCCTGTTAGTTACGCTTTGATGCGTTCCAATCTTCTATTATCAGCTTAGTGCCTCTAATAACCGCGAATTTACCTTTCTTGGTTTCCTGCATTTTGGGGACCACGTCTTTTCTAATTTTTAGTTTGTCTTTAGTAAAATCTTGTGCGGCTGATAACCCGAGTTCGCGTAGCGTTTTCTTAGTTTTGATGTTCCCGGTTGGAACATGAAATTAATACCACATTATTCGGTTGAACGTTTATTACAACTAACTAAACTCAACTCAAACTACCCAACTGTACAATCGTGCCTACGCTTGCAAGCTACCACTGATAAGCGATAACCAATACATATCAAGTTTTAGTACGCCTAGCTTGTGTCTCAAATTGTTGAATTTTATTAACATGGGTCGTGAGTTTTCTGATTTTCTGCCTAGTCTTTTACTGTATTCTATCTTATCTTCTGTCAAGTTAAGTTTCAAATCATTGATAAACAGGTTAGACATCTCGTAGTTTTCATAATCATCTTCTTTTAAACCGCAGATGATAATGTTGTTTCTTTTCAGCTCCTTGTCGAACATGTTTATTCGCGCTGTTAGGGACTCGAAAATCGAAACATAATTTCCCTTTCACTGATTCTCAAGTTATACCTAGCAACGATTTAACATCAGAACTTGATTTTTTTTTTTTTTTACAGAACATTTGGTATACTGAAACGAAGGTTTCCATGCCTAACGAAGAAACTGGCTCTGAAAATAGACACCATGTTAAAAGTGATAAGTGCATGTGCCATTTTGCACAATATCATCATGGAGTTGAAGTATCCAATGCCAACAGACATACAAGAAGAACCAGATCAGCCCGATGTAGTAGCATTGCCAGAAACAAATCGAGGGTATGCAATTAAAACGGCATTCATCAATGCATATTTTTATCACTAATAAATAAATAAATTTGTAATATCTTCCTGAAATTAATCCTAAGATCCAAATAAATTATGCACATCGATCCTGTAGTGTGACAAAACCGGCTACGATTAAAAACTTGTCACCCATGTTCTGACTCGTTTGAAACTCTTAAAGAATTTCGAGCATCGCGTCTTTCTGCTCCTCCATAAGTTTCAGAGAAACTACAATAGACAAACGGAAATCTGCAATAGAGAACGAATTTTATTTTCGCATGTTTACAAAAATAAGTATAACACTTGAAATTATTACTTAATCATAGTAACGGCATTTATTATATTCAATTCAACAAATTTTAACATGAAAAATTAGTCAACATACTTACTATTACTCAGATCACGTTTTTTTAAGAGGTAATACTCTTTCTTGGCCTGGTAAGCCTCTATTTTTTCTTTATACATTTTTAATTTATATTCAAGCACAGAATCATGATGCTGCATTTTCTTTTCATGTTCCTCCTGTAATAGTTTTTTTTAAACATCACAAACTTGTTGAAATCCGGGGTGTCCAGAGGCAGTCTTTTTTTTTTTGATGTACTTGTATTTAAAATGGCACTATCCAGAAACTCCTGTAAAGTGAAGAATTACCTCAATTACGTTTTGAAAGCCGAACACTAGCATATGTACCTTGTGAAATGATATCAACCTCATCTGATTCTTCAACTTTGACAACCCGATCGGTGCGTTTCCAATTATTTTCACGATTGGAATTTTTTGGAGTTTCTACCTGGTCCTCATTTGTATGTGATGTAGGTGAGCTTAGTTCAACAACTATAGGAATTGAATTCTTACTATTAGATTTGAGATCAGAATCAGTATTTCTAGACGCTGCTGTTGTAGGTGAAGATACCATCTGAAGTTCAGAAAATAATTAACATAAAAATTAGGAAGTGCATTCAAATTACATGCATGAACTATGCAGTCATAATCCCTAGAACTTATTGGAATTCGTGAAGACTTCACATACTTCCAGAAGCATTGGTGTCGATGATTTTTCAGGGATGCCAGTCATCAGGAGAATTGTGTCCGAATCCATCGCATCTCGGTGTTCGATATCCACATAAGTATCCATTAATACTTCAATATTGGGATCATCTTGGTAAGTGTCTTCTATAACACCTCCCCCAGTCAACATAGCACTCTTTTTCTGTTTCGATATCTTACTTTTGTGGGCTGTTTTCAAATTGTCCCATAACTTCTTCAACTGCGCTACAGTCTGCTATCACAAAGATCAAATCACAATGTCTTCACAATACACTCCAAAGTATATAGCAATAAATTTACTTTCGAGAGAGAAGCTTACCTTCGTGTAGCCTTCGGAGTTGTTGAATTCATCTGCAATTCTCACCCACGCCTCATCTTTTAATCTTTTAGCAGATGATCCAGCCGCTTCTGTCTTACTCGAGTATATTACTCTCTCTTTTTTTATTAACCGCAAGAAGGTGTCGCGTTCTTCATTAGTGAAGTTTTTCTTTTTCCTGCAAGTGAAAATAAAAAGCATGACAATTGATGAACAGTGATGAGAAGTAGCAAGTGCAAGATGATAAATGAATATACAAACGCACGCTCACGTGCACATTCTTGTCTGTGAACGTTTATATGTTCAATTCTGAATCATTGTACGTATGGACAGTTTTCACAAAGTGTATGTAATGTGTATATTTATGTATACGCGAATGTTTGTTTGTAGTTGGTGCATACACTTCACACTGTACATTCGATTGCAGGATACAACTATGAACAGTCCAAACGCGTACGGATCGGTATTAAAACCTGTATATTACATTGGAACTTACACTTTTTGAAAACTATACGTACGTATAATTATTCGAAATAGTCTGTATGAACGTTCGTCGACAAGAATGTGTACGTGAACGTTCATGTCCGACTGCAGTACACTAGTATGTAATCAAGTACACTTACTGTTCCATTGCCATTTTTCTTATTATTTCATCATTAATGAACACACATCTCAAGTTACTTTTAGAGCTCGCTCATTTAATAGTAACATGTGTTACAACTACAATTCGGCTAACGAGGAACACTAGTAAACATCGTTATCATTAGTTTGATAAAAAACCAACCATTCCTATTGGCTGAAACATCATTTGTATAGTTGGCAACACAGGAAATATATTTTTCCTGGAAAGTTAAGGAGGTTAGCGTATACCACTGTAAGGAACCTTTTAGATAAGGTTACTCTTTGCATACCATTTTTCCTTATTTTTTGCCTTATAAAGTAAGGTCCCTTTCATTAAAGGAAATCTTAAGGAAAATAGGAGCATATGGCCCTGAAAGCCGAACAAAACCGTTTCGTTTGAATTATCAACCGCTATCAGTAGTAACAACATTTAGCAGTTATCGACGTTATTGTGTCTCGTGTGTTATTCTGTATTTTTTGTTTATAATTCAGAAAATTAAAGTAATATTTACCATTATCACAATCAATCACAATGGATGAAGCAGGTAAGAAAGGGAAGAAAAGGAATTATTTCATCCCAGGCGTGGGCTTAGTTAAAAAAACGAAATACTATGAATATCAAAAATCAGTTTTGGAGAAGGAAGTAAGTACAAACTTGGCTTTTATTCCGCATGCGATTGCAGAGTACATATATTGATAATATTCAAAATTTATTATTGACTACTTATGCTGCTCATATAGAAAGATACAACGGCCGCTTCAACGAGTTTTCATCACCCTGCTGGTACAGATCATGGAGAAAGTTCCTCATCTGCACCATCAAGTTCTCTGGTACCCTATGCTGACGTGGAATCATCTGAGCCCAGCGACGATGGTAATGATGCAGATGCGTATGCTCATGACTCGAACAGCTCTGGTGATGAGACACCACATAATGTTATTGGAATTGAAGATGACGATTCTGTATTGGTAAGAGTACCGGCATCATTTATTTTTGAACAGTTTTCTTTCTCTGCATCGTGACGAGTAAACGATTTTTCACTTCCATATCATTAACTAGGTGGAAGAAGAAGGGCGTATTTTTGAAATTTTTGACGACAATGAAGAAGAGCCCAAGGAAGATGCTGATGAGACATCAAAGATAGAAACGCCACTTGTAATGTCAGTCGACTAGTTGAAAGCAGAATTGGCGCTGTGGATATCTGGATTGCGCATCACCACGCGATATAGTAGATCTCTGCTGAACCTCCTCAAACGAGCGGATCCAAATAGTATATTCGCTCATTTGCCGATGGATCCACGCTCCTTGTTACTGCAAGAAGACATTGGGGATGTACCGCATCCAAAACCTATGGGGTTTGGAGAGTATGTTTACTTAGGCACGATATATTATTCTTGCAAAATAATACGCAATATAATCATACGGTGTGTGTGTGGGGGGGGGGGATACGCAACTTACAAAATTGGATACAGTTTTTGATTCCTATAGTAATCAGTTGATGTGTGAATGGTAATAATTCTTTAATCTGACTTTTACGGTTCTGAGAGAAATTGGGAGAATCAATGGAAAGCATTCTAAAGTTGTAGGTTACTTGAATTTCAATGTTGTATAGTTCTACAGTACTGGATTGTTATAGTAGTTGTATCACATTTCTTTATCAATTTATCTCTCTTTCCAGGGGTCAAACGTGCGTTACTATCAAATAGCACCCTACTATATGACCGTCATGTAGCTGAAATTGGATTAACATTTCATATAGACGGACTTCTGCTGTTTCATTCAAGTCCAATGAAATTTTGGCCAATTCTTGGCTGCATGGGAACTGGGCCAGTATTTTTGATAGCACTGAACAAAGGCTTAAAGGATCCACCGTGCCCAGCTGAATTTCTGAAAGATTTCATTGATGAAATTTTGCCGTTTTTATTTGATGGAATTGAAATTCATGGGCAAAAATATGCGTTCAAACTGACCTGCTTGTTAGCTGATGCTCCTACTTGAGCATTTCTGTTGGGGATGAAACTACATTCGGGTTTTTTCAGCTGCAGTAAATGTAAAATCAGAGGCAGTAGACTCGCAGGACGCATATGTTTCCCATTTGAAGGTCACACAGAAAAAAGGTATGAACTACATAACTGAATTACTTAGTAGAAGGTGGATTTTTTCATATAGGATGCAAATTAATAATAAGCGTAAGAATTGCTTTTGGCTTTGCCTGCACCACTATTTTCACGCGTAATTTCCATGAAATGAGTGAATTAAAATCATTTAGAATCCCCAAATAAGTATACTAGAATGCATTTTGTATACATATGAGAAATGCCGACCAGGTTTTAAGCACTTTCATTATCCAGGCCGCACCGTTACCACAAAGAAGATACAACAAATGGGCATCGTACAAATACCTGCATGCTTGTAATTTATTCATATTTACACTCCTCGTACTCACATGATGGGTGAGGGAAGAAAAAGAGGCAGCACATCTGGCCGTAGGGGACGTCAATTCCAGGCAAGCGCTCTGGGAGGGTGGACCTTGCTCAGTAGGGAACCGAATGGTGGCCCTGGCAGAATGCGCGCACCATTCCAGCATAGAGAAATGGGGGCTTGGGTTTGGCCATGAAGCGTTCCCCTTGGCACTGGTGCGATGCCCGAAATGTAGTTTCAAGGGGGGGGGGCGATGTCGTAGGGGTCATATAGGCTCGCCTGCATTGCCATATGTCTCACCACACCACTTCTCTTATTTCTTGTATTATTTGTTAGGGGTGTGTTTCACCTTTCTCTCTATCTCTCTCGCTCTTTCTCTCGTTATTCTCTTCCTTTTAACCATTAATAATTTTTACTTGTCACTTGCAGATCAGTATCTGATTTTTGTAAGGACACGGATGACACAAAGGACAACTCCACGTGTCCTCTATCACAAATTCCATTAGAAAAATTTAATTTTGTTTCAAAAGTTGTTTTAAACTCGATGCATATGATATACCTCGGTGAGTATTTGTCTTCTCAAAGTGATATGTAATAAGTATGCTGTGATTGATTTCCCGAACTTTGTCCCACATCCTGTGTTTCAATATAGATATATTCTGGTAAAGCAAATGACGCATCATTCAATGATGAAGAAATATTCTGGTAAAAAATACAAAATTTTAATTTCACTTGTATTTCCGCATTTCCTGTGTTAGAAAAATATTCTTATTGCTTTTCTATACAATCATTGATGATTCGTCATCATGTCCTTCACTAACTGATGAAATCAGCTTAGTTTAATAATTAAGATACTGAAAAACTTAAGTATAAAAGAGTATCTTCCATTAGCATTTCTGCTTCTTACAATCAAAGCCACATTATTTTCACTTCGCTAGACCTAGTAGAAAGTTGATTTCTTAAAGTACAACTGATGAGACTCTCTCCTTTCTCCTCCGTTCATTAGTGCAGACACCAAAGCATTGTATAGCACTTGTCACAGCAGTATTATGAATAAAATTACGTGGATGAATTGTTGACACGATTGGTGCCATAGTCATCTGTATTTCCCGTCAATCTTCACTTCAAAATTTTGGTGTTTTTTAAAACTATAAATTGCTTGCTTCATAGGAGTTGTGAAGAGGCTGATGGAAACATTTCTTGGAAAAATTGCGGGTTATCAGAGCTTGATGACTGCACAAAATGTGATTGTTATAAATGAACGGATGCTTGAATTGCAAAAATAATACCCTTGCAAATTTCAACGAGCACCCTGCATTCTGGAGAGCGCACGAATACAGATAATTCATACTGTACATCGTGTATACTATCATGTATGACATATTGTCAGAGGATAATCGGTCGTTTCCCCCAGGACAGCAACAAGAATGTCCCAGCCCAGGTCACTAACAAGGATGTCCCCCACGACAGCAATGAGAATGTCCCAGAAAACGCCAACAATGGCGCAAAGAAGACAGTAAAGTTCTTCTTTCGTGATATTTATGAGACTGTGCAGTGCTCCAAGTCGATCATAATTATTTCCACTGTGTCTTCTCTGCTTGTTTCAATGGAGATTAACTCAACGTCTCTCTGAATGTAAATGGCACTTCCATGTTTGCCATGAATGTGCAGATCATATGTAGCAAGAACCATGTATATGTAACTATTGTATGTACAATTAATAATAACTGTAGGTATTATATATAAATAATTATTGTATGTAGGTGTGAATAATATGTATGTATAGATAATACGTGTTTCTGTATTCCAAAAGCCAGTGGACGGCATGTGTGGCCAATGAGTGAAATGATATTTGTAACTTAGTGGAAAAACAAATACGCAGTTTTGTTGCAGCACTGTGGTTACGCAACTATGCAACAAATATGCAAAGTCCCTTTGCAACCCAGTGGAAAAACGTACACGCAGTATTGTGGAAGCGCTGTCATCTCCCACAAATACATATGGAATTTTCATTTGCCTCTCACCTAAAGGTCGTGCAGCAGGTAATTTCAGTTCATTATTGTGTAACTGTTTCCAAAAAAGAGTATTTTTGAACACCCCTCCGTCGGATCTTCTCCCCTGACAACCTACATCAGCAAACAAAAAGCAGTAATCAGCATCTGCAATACCCAACAACACAATACTGAAATATTGTTTATAGATGAAGTAGTCACTGCCGCTATTACACAGTGTTTACCATCCACAGCGCCGCAACAGTGTGGGAAATTCCATTGAAGTTCAAACTGCTCGGCTACTTGTAACCATTCATCTTCAGTTGAAGGCATCTAGAAATAAATTGAAATTCTCTCAACTCCTCTATCACTACGCTTCTTTTTACCAAAAAACATAATAATAATAATACAACAATACAAATAATGATAGGCCTAAGAATAAGAATAGTGCATGAATATGTTTGTAGGATTTGGTACACAGACAAAATGAAAGCGACAATGACCAACAGGAGATAATTCTGGACAATCGTAATGATGAGGAAGCTCCTAATGACCCGGGTAGTGTGGACGAAGCCTTGTCGACGGAAGGAGAAGTAGCGCAACCAGAAAATACACAAAGGGAAAAACTTTTTCAATCTCCCAAGAAGCGTAGCAGCGTCAGTCAGTCTTCGAGGAGCAGAGCTGGGGCCTTATTCTGCTAAGGCGTACTGAAAAAGTACGCGCGCACCCAGCGTACCCGAATGCTTACCGGTTATTCTGCTAGAGCGTATCCCGTGCAAGGACCGTCTCATCCTGGCGCATGCAGCGTACAAATGTACGCCGGATACGCGTTTGAAAAGGTGTCGTATGCAGCGTAGCGCAGCGTACTCCTATGAAAATGATCGATAAGAATTGTTGTTTGCCGTTATCGAAGGGCTTATCATCGGATTCGGATTTTATGTGTAAAGTGGAATATTCTTAGGATTTCTCTACTCTTAGGAAATTAAAAGTGTATTACCTATTCCATTTATGTGTCGTTCGACGTGCTCTCGTGTACGGCGTCTATATTGAATTTATGTATGATTAGAACAGTTGCCATGAATGCTATAAACTTATATTTGCTTCTCGATGATGAAGATGAGATAGAACAACATGAAAATGAAGTTCAAAGGTGGCGTGCATTACGAGTAGAAAGACTGCGTATGCGTTCAAGAAATGTATTCCAGTTGCCCGATGAAGATTTCAGAAGATCATTTAGAATCAATAAAACAACATTCGATCAAATATGTCGTGAATTAACGCCACATTTACATATGTTGAGAAGAAGGGATGGAATTAGTGTGGAAGTCAAAGTAAGCCTGAAGTATAATGTTGTCTTCTCAAATATTTGTATATGTTTACTGCAACTTCTTCCACTCTTCTTGCAGCTCGCTACTACAATTCGATTTTTGGCGCAGGGATCATACCAAAAAGCCGTTGGTAATGAATTCCATGTTGGATTATCCCAGCCTGCAGTTTCCAAAGTCCTGAATGAAGTTGTCAATGTTATGAATACGGTTCTGTGTCCTAAGTACATTAAATTTCCTACAGACCCTGTAGAAAAAGGCCGTATCAAGCAATGGTAAGCCAAAGGAAAACTCCAGTGAGCTCACCGAATGTATTATTAACTCTCTTCATGTATTTCAGGTTCGTAGATAACTACAGAATTCCTGGTGTAATAGGATGTGTCGATGGCAGTCACATTGGAATATTTCCACCTTCTCTTCAAAACCCACAATTTCCGGAATGGGTGTTTGTGAATAGAAAAGGTTTTCATTCCATAAATACCCAAATTGTAAGTCACAAGTTGATTAATTATTATGTGTATAAACTGAAACTTGTGTTACATTGTTGGAGTTTTTATTATTATTTTAAATCAGATTTATCTGTAACTATTAGTACCACTTATTTTTCAAGATTTATTCACAATTTTGTTGTTTATAGATTGTAGATCATAATTACAAAATACTGAATGTGAATGCCAAGTTCCCGGGAAGTTCACATGATTCGCACATACCGTCAGCTGGGGTAATATCGGACACCTGGGGTAATTCCGGCCACACGTTACATTCTCACATTTAGCAACTCAAACACTCCCAGGTTGCATGCGGAGTACTACTTTATGTTATTGTCAGTTGAAGAGCTATCGGATAAGCCATGTGTTGTAGATGATGACGTTCCTCTGTGAAGTGTAAGTGTTCTATGCATGGATTTAGGAATTTCGAATATTATGGGCATTTGTTATCATTGATATTCAGCTCGGCGCAGCCCTTATGAAAAAGAACTTACGAATTTGCTGAGGTGATTTACCGTATTCTACATTATTTACAGAACATTTAAAAAAAAAAAAAGGAGCGATAGCTTCAGTACTCGTTTTTTTAGTACGATTTTCGTGATTTTTGAATGAATCTCTGTTATTAGTGAAAAACGAAAATTCAGGAATAGCTTTCGCTACAAATACCTCACTAATGGGAACTTCTCTTAAGTATAAGTACAATGTATTCTGCGTAGTATTTAGGGCATAATATGCATATCCAAGAGCCAAGATGCATACGGAGAAAAAAAAGCAATCGAGATTTGTTGGTGTAGTAATCACCAACGAAATAACGACAATCGAAATAACGAAATCATATTTTATTTACGAAAACGAGAGGTTACACACGGTCCATTCATTTCTTCGATCTTCGTTTATTTTAACAAATAATATAAACAATAAAAGTGTGGCCGCTCAGTGGAGCCTCCGAAAGTAAATAGGAAATTTCCTACAGTTGGGATTTCGACACTCTTTTTCTGGCAGCACTGTGTACGACACGCCAGCGCCACGCTTTTAATTTGTAACTTGTCACAAGAAAATGGCCTTTGTGGTAAGTATACACTAAGGCCTTTTTCTTGTGACACTTCACTATTACAAACTATTCGGAATTTTTATGTAGTGGTGGTGGTAATAGTGTATTTTTAAGTTTGTTGATCTGTTGACGGTTCCTTCGCCCGTACTCGCATTATCACTATCGCAGTAGGATTCTTTGATACTACGGATACTACGATCATAGTTGCATGATTCCTCGATCTTTTACAGTGAATAGTTTCGTATTTATTTTCTCGCCACTAGATTCACAAGGTACGTAAAATCTAACATTTCGTTCTTTCTATAAAGCGTGGTGCACACCAACGAAGTATACTGCATGAAACTTATCGCTGAAATATATTTCATATATTGAATGTGCATTGTATGATGCAACTTTTTGTCTTGAAAACTGTTGCATACAGAATATCCCATGCGATTCATGTTTCATGCAACCTAGTGTGCGATACCCCATTTAGCTTTTCGTTCTTGAGGTATTAGTACGTTCCAACGATTTAATTCCTTCCCGAGAAAAAAGTGAATTAGTAATTTCAATATTCGTTGTTTTACAGCAATCGAAATTCTCGAGACGGATTGTGATTATCAGTGATAACGAAAATTGACAAATAGTGTTCTCTTCGAGTACTACCTTCGTAATACGAACCTCCTTGAGTAAGTACTTGTACTATATTCTACATAGTTTGCAGAACATATCAAAAGGAAAATGAGTCTATAGCTTCAATATTTGTTGTTTTGTAGACACCAGTACTGGTAGCGATTGTCACTGACAATGCCGCGAACGTATAAAAAGAAGATTGACAATAATCGACGGCAGAAATATTCCGAAGATACTCTGCAAAAGGCATTATCTGCCATTACGAAAAAAGGATGGTCGGTGAGAAAGGCAGCTTCCAAGTGGACTGTACCGCGGTCGACTCTCCAAGACCATTTGAAGAGCTTGAAAGATGCTGCACAAGTTGGTGCAGAAATTCCGGTATCGGTAATCCAAAAGTTAGGACGGAAGACTGCGCTTACACCTTTAGAAGAAAAAGTTCTCGTCGATCTTGTTCTGGAATGTGCGAAATGGGGATTCCCGTTAAAATTCATCGACATACGTTGTATTGTTCAGGGATACTTGAATGATATTCCAAAGAAAATACAACAGTTTGGTCCGAAGAATATGCCCGGTGAGGATTGGGCCCGAGCGTTCCTGAGACGACACCCAGAATTATCGTCTCGTATCAGCGAGAACATAAAATATGTTCGCGCAAAAGTCTCACCGGATAACATGAACGAATACTTCGACGAATTAGAAAAAACGTTAGCGAATGTTGATCCGAAGAATATTGTTAACTATGATGAAACCTCCTTCGTTGATGATCCTGGCAGAGAAACATTTATTTTTCGTTGTGGCGGATGAGCAGAGAATATTCTGGACAACTCTAAGACGTCGACTTCGGTTATGTTCGCATGTTCGGCCTCCGGCACTTTATTACCGCCCTATGTTGTATATAAATCGCAGAACATATATGACACTTGGCTCCTGAATGGACCAGATGGAACAGTATACAATCGTTCCAAGTCTGGATGGTTTACCCGAGACTTGTTTGAAGACTGGTTTGATCACGTCGCAGTTCCCTACTTCCGCCGATCTTCTGCAGGACAAAAAATTCTCATTGGAGATAATCTTTGTTCACATGTGTCCTACCGTGTTATAAAAAACGCTGATGCGCTTGGCATACGCTTTGTTTATTTTTTACCGAATTCGACCCATCTCTGCCAACCGCTGGATGTCGCTGTCTTCCACCCTCTCAAAGTCTCCTGGCGGAAAGTGCTTCTTAAGTGGAAGTTAAAGAGAAAAGGAACTGTTGATAAATCGATATTTCCAACACTCTTGCGCGATGCCATTACGCAAACTACCAATATGAAAAGCAATATACTTTCAGGCTTTTCGGCTACTGGTATTTATCCAATCAATCGGCATCAGGTTTTGAAGAAAATGCCGAACGTTCAATCGGAAACTGAAATTGCCAGGCATATGCACTTCCCGGTTATTCAGTTACTAAAACAAAAAAGGTTTCCCGATGAATCTACCACGCAGCGGGCGCGTAAAAAGAAAATCAACACGCCAGCAGGAAAATCAGTTACTTTGGAAGATTTTCAAGACGCGTTGTCAGATAATGACACTGATGATCCGGATGAACCAGATAGTGAGGAGCAGCTAGACTCTGAAAATGAAGGCCAGGAATCAAACGAAAGGATACCAGACCCGCAGGTTGGTGAATTTTTCATTATAAAATTTGTCACCACGTACAAATCTGTAGTGAAATTATACATTGGAGAAATACAAGCCATTAATGGGGACAAAATGACTTGTAAATTTTTGCGACGCCGAACCGGGAAGGATGGAAATTATTTCGTATTCCCGCCAATTGACGATATCTATCAAGTTGATGTAACTGCGCTACAGCGAAAATTAACAGTTTTATTTAAGCGACGTGGACGATTTTTGTTCCAAGAATCCGTTGCAGGAACCTTGTAACATATTTGCTAATTATTCATGTAATAGATATTATGTTATAAATTATTATTAAAAAAAAACAAAAAAAAAAACTGATGTAGCCGATAATATACCAATTGTCGGGAAATTGTTGTAATATATTTATTATTATACAAATTATTAATTTAATAAATATTTTACATGTTTCCTCTCTTATTCTGATGTGTTTGTGTAAATATTTGACATGGCCGATATTACCCCAGTCGCCGGGGTAATACCGGCCACACTTCGACGCTCATTATCTCGAGATCAAAAAGGGTTAGCCAGATTCTGGACAAACCCAACTGTTCAGAAAACTAACAGCATTATGACGCGCAAGTTTCGATGCTTTACCTCTTCCCAGTGCTGTGAACTTTTTAAAAACCATAAAAACATGGCCGATATTACCCCAGCTGACGGTATGGAGAATGTCTGGAATCAAGCAGTATCTCAGAAGAACCTATGTAAATGATCGTGATGAATGGCTTTTGGGTGATAGTGGGTATCCCCTCGAACCATGGCTTATTACTCCTATTAATAACCCTAACACTGAAAATGAAATCAGGTTTAATACAGCCCACAGTGCGGCACGTTCCACTGTGGAGAGAGCTATTGGAGTTCTCAAAGGAAGGTGGAGGTGTCTATGTAAGCAGCGCATGTTACATTATAAGCCAACGGTTTGTAGTAAAATCATAAACGCTTGCGCAGCCCTCCACAATATCTGCTTAGTGTTAAATGATGGATTACCTCAAGATGAAATTGTAAATGAACCACAAGTCGATCCCGATATACCTCAGAACTATAATCGTGTCCAGTATAACGCAGTACATGCTGTAGGTAATGGAAATCGTTTACAAATAATGAATTTCATGAATCATTAAATGACACTAACGAACGCAGGTCACTGTGCCTTAATAAGTACTATCTGTAAGATATAAAAAGTTAATTAAGTTATTTATTTATTTTTCCAGCGTGGGACATAATAGTGTTAATATATTTATTTATTTTTGATCAGCCAGGGCGATGTGTATGCGAAGTACTTCATTAAGAAATGAAACAAATAAAAATTATTCATTTAAAATTTATTTATTCAAAAACTTTTGTAAGGCAGTGGCGATTGTTTTCAAAGCAAGAGCTTTCTCTGCTTTAATTTCGGTGCATTTCTCTTCATTTTTGATTTGCCGTTCGTACAGCTGAAGTCGCTGCTCTTGAAGCTGATTCTGGCGCTGAAGTAGGACATGCATTTTTTCCTGTGTCACCTTTGCTGACTCCAGAGCTGAAAAATGTTTACAAAAAATAACATTACATGGATGACAAAATAAGGGTGCGCGAATGAGTGCGCTACCATTTTTTGAGGTAGCATTCCCTATCCATCCCAGACAATTCACTAACTGCAATCTACCACTTGACCATATTCTGGGTTCGTTGTCTTATCATAATCGGGTGACTGAGAGGCAGGTTGATTCAAAATCTTTGCTCGTCTCTATCTCCTGCATCTCCTCGAGTTTTCCCTCACAGAGTCTATTCAAACAGCCCCCTTCCTGAAGATTCAGGATACAAAAACCAGCTCCACTTCATTTTGCTGACAACAGAAATATTCTACTTCATTTCCCTCTCAGAAAATCGTTCACTACTTTGTTTCGTTCCCAGAATCGTTTAATTTGGTTCTCCAAAATGAACTCTCACTTCACGCCTGTCACATATCTCAAGTTCAAATCGAAAACATGATATTTTTGAGAGAAAAAAATCATTGAAATAAGAAGGCATTCTTACTTTTGACTCTGCTTGTCTTCTTTCTCGTGGAACAGCTATTTGATGGTTCGGCATCAGATACAAGTTTTTTCTGAAATTATAATTGAACCTTTCTGATTATCAACATACACTAATATGAATTAGGGGATACTGTAGTGACTGACTTATTCTTTTATGTTTAATTGTTCGCTCCCGGAACACACTCCACGATAATCGACGTTGTATTGTTTTATTGGTAACAAACTAAATTCCCATGGTCAACCTTGGGATCACGAAATCTCGAATGCTAGATGAGCTAGTCGAGGCACTGAGAGAGTCTTTGTGGCGGGAATCTTTCGGCTTTAGTAAATTAGACTTCGGGAGGATGGGGGATAGGAAGTAGGGAAGTCACCAAACGATCCTCTATGGTTGCGACACCACAAATCAGACACATTTTATTACCAGTGGTGTAGTACATGTACATACCTCTGATGATTCTTGCGTTTGGCTGTTAGGATTGACTGGTGTACTCCTTTTGGTATCACATGCTACCTCTTTTACACTCCTCTTTGAGGAGGTAGTTCCTTTTGGTGAACCTATCTGTAAGCACAATTTTTCATTTACCATCAAGCAGAGGTGGGTAAGTTCACGAACTTTAAAAATCGTTCACGTTCACTTAAAATTTTGCTCGTTCACGTTCCTATGAATGGTTTTAAATTGTACATACTTTGGATGTGTTTTGGGTTGGACTATTAGAAGCAAACTGTATTCTTCTTATGGTATCACATGCTACCTCTTTCATGTTCTTTACAGACGCAGATTGTACTACTTCTGTCAGTGCTTCAAAACTGTCTTGTTCGTCGGAAATGGGACATGAAAATCCATTGTCAAACTGAAAAAAAATGTATTATAGACCAATAGATCTGTTATGGACATAATTTGTACAAGAATGTTCAAATTGCAGTGATTCTACCTGTATGCATGGGCCTGCAAGTACGTCATCAAGGCCAAGGATGCATTCTTCCTCTCTGGAATCCTGGTAATAAGACATATTTTTACTGATTGCAGTAGAAAAATACTACAAGTTTTCAAAAGGTAAACTATTGACATTAATTTTCTTGCATGTTTGCTTCTGCTGAGAAATTGAATATCTTACTTCAAGCTCATGAACTTTTGGAACACCGCTTTCCTCCACAAATGGGTTCCCTTCAACTGAAAATTTGCCACCCATTACTGACAACATTCTGTCTTCATCTGCGGTCAAATCCTCAGTGTCATCCGGTCCACCACCAGTCTTTACTAAACTATTCTTCTTTTCAGCAGCTTTTCTTTTTAAACGACTGCGCTGATCATTCCAGTACTAAAATAGAACAACCATTGATATCACTGGAGGTTACCACATTATGAATTCAATTAAATTACCACTCTTCTTTATGAATATACTTTCTGCCATGCAGCAACTTCTTTTTCTGGGCCCAGCGCTCCTAATCGGGCAGCTAATTCTTTCCAAAGATCCTGGTATTTCCGATAGGAGAATTCAGCGGTGAATTTCCTGCTGACCATATTTGGATGTGCTTCCATAAAAGCTAATATCTCTTCTTTCTGTGCAGCATTAGTTGGCTTGTTCTTTCTCCTGCAAATAAAATTTTTCCATCAATTTGATGCACCTGTAAGGTCGGCGCCGACGCTATGCCCGAAAGGGTAGTTCCCGGTACCGGGGGTGCGGTCTCTGGGGAGCCAATTTGGCATGCGTGCATCGCCATACGCTCCACCAAAGGATGCACCTGTAAAGCGCTTTCTAGACGGTCAATATTATTGACCAATATTCTAGTTCTTGACAATATTATTGACCGTGTGAGGGTATTCAGTCAAAATATTGACACATGCATCAATTCTTGAAACTCGTTCAAGAATTGAGACTGCTTCAATAAATATCAGAACAGTTCTGATATTCTTGACGCTTTGTCAATATTCGTGTCCAGGTTATCATTTATCAGTGAACGAAGTTCGTGTACATTTCAATTCGTGTTTCATCCGTACTGGAAAAAGTAAGTACTTTGTTTGATCGTTCGAGGGAAACCTTCAATATTTCTGTATTTTACAATTCTTGTCTCAATATTTTTGACGTCAATATTATTGACCGTCTAGAAAGCGCTTTAGAACACATGAAGTTCCCTATTATTACTTACATGTCTGACATTTCAATGTACGCACTAAGACGAAAAAAAAATCAAAATAGCAAACAAAATAAAACAAAACGCTGGAAAAATAAGAAAATGTTAGATACAATCAAGTCGAGATCAAGAAGATTTGCACGCCGGTTGATAATTTGGTAACACAGTTTCACAGATGAATTCACAGCACAACAAGTCACCCTAAACCAGATTAACAGAATAGGGAAAGAATGTTACGCCGCCTACGCAAGCATGCGCCTCCTAACAAAAAATCACAGCTACGCTTTGTGCGCGCGTACTTTCTCAGTACGCCTTAGCAGAATAAGGCTCCTGATGAGGCTTACAGCATACTGAAAGATGCCGTGCAGAAACAAAATGTACCAAAAGATGATAGTGCAATATATGGAGAGCATATTGCGGCAAAGCATAGGAAATACAGCTCATACACAAGAAGTGTGATTGAACATCTCATTGGCGATATTCTTTTCAACGCTGACATGGGGTGGTATGAGAAAAATACACACCGTCACGCATCAGTAGTCACTTCTCCTTCATTCAGTGCTTTTTCTTCATCTTTGTCTGTAGTAACATCACACGGTCCACACTCAACTCCTCTCTCATCACCTTCACCCTCCCTTTCTGATTCGCACTATTCTCAATTACTACAGTTCACTCAAGTCAATCCTGCGCCTGCAGTGGATACTTTTTCAGCGAGCAATGTGCCTATTCATGCAGTGTCTTCATTAGCATATTGCACTCCTGTCACCAACTCGTCAAACACCAGTGCTCTGACCAACTTGTCGCAACACATAACCACTTTTTCAGAGGATTCGATGGTATAGTTCACGGATCATTTTGGTATTATAAAAAAGGAATGATTACGTTTTTTTCTTTTTGTTTTATTTTCAAGTGGTAAACATAGTACATAGAACGTATAGGCCTATACATTATTATGCACTGTAAACTCAGCAATCGAAAAAAGAAATAAAATATGTGTACTAACCTTTACATATTCTTTGAGGTTTCCAATTAGAGCGGCGCACACTTCAGGAACAATTCGGGAAATCAGTGACTGAAATTTTAAAGGTGTACATCAAACTTGTGTATGAATCTCCCAAAGCCAAAAATCTTAATGTGACCAGTAATCTTTCTGCCGCAGGTATACTTTCTCTGAAACGTGTATCTTCTTTACTGATTTGAGGTCCAATTAAATTGAGTAAATACTCGAAATCAGTTGGATTCATTCGGCAAAAGTTCTCAAACAGCCTATATTGGTTCTTCCGTTTAAGGTCCTGCATTAGGCTGGTTCCGCAGTACCGAGCCCTGCTTTTGAAGAGAGACGTAACCCACCAACGCCGTCGTCTTCTTTGCTTTTTTTTGGCTTCTTCCTCCATGACGATACAGGCCGCGCTCGCAATTATCATCAACTCGTCACCAGACATAAGGACGAAGCAAACTGGCTGCTTGTTTTTTTTTTACCAGCGGACCATGGCGAACAGCCACAAACATGTTCGGTTCGTCAAGTGTAAACAGAAGCCGCGAACTCATGATGAACGAACAACGAACGCCGAACGTATTCGGCCGAACGCGTTTGCCAACACATTCGCTAAATGTATACGAGGCTTTACACAACTATGCAACGAATACACGAAGTCCCAAAATTCCCCCTCGAGTGGAGTAGAGAAGTAGTGGAGCTGCAGCTATACGTCACCCCTACGTAAATTTACACTGCTGTGGTGAGATCTACGCACAGGCAGTCCATAACTCTGCGCAGCCACTATTTTTACATGTGTTTTTAGTGGAGACTTCCACAGCGTTACCACAGTTTTTGAGTGAGTGGTAGGTGCCGCAACTATTTTCCCATTTTAGTGGTGAAATGTTCAGCGGGCAAGTTTCCATAATAAATTAATATTTTCCCTTTTGTATCGCGATGTTTTGATAAGGTATAACATTTTTTCGAATGAAGTATTCTTTAAATGATTTTAGGATTTGATAAGCTTTTCTTGTAGACCGGCTTCTTGTTGAAGGTAAATCTATCAGTTGATCTTCTGGCTCTTGAAAATCAATATTAGGGATGTCCGCAGTTTCTTCTTCGTAACTCACACAATTACACCGCAAGAGGTTGTACAGAATACAAGTAGCCTTTATCAACTTTTCAACTACTTCAGGTTCTAACTCAAGTGCTCGTTTATAAATGCAGAAACGGGCGGATAGAATACCAAATGCACACTCTATTGTCTGCCGTGCGTGTCTTAGACGGTAGTTGAAAATACGATTCTGCATGTTGTTTTTAGTACTACTTCCGGGGTATAGTCTCACGGTAGTTGAAAATACGATTCTGCATGTTGTCTTTAGTACTACTTCGGATTTGCCAGCCTTATCATACGTGCTTTGCATTTCGGGTCACAGTGGCGCTGCTGCTTGCCATAAATGTACGGAAGAGGGCAAATCCGTCATTCTGAACACCCGAGGTCTCACAAAAATAGGGATCAAGAAGAAAGGTTTTCGGTACACGTCTGTAGACGACGCTGCTCCGCGTACGCATGCTGATTATAGAGTGTATTTTAAATACTGCGTACGTAATGGACTCAACACTGGATTGCTGGCAACAGACTGTTGTACAGACTATTCGTCAGTGCGTGAACATGATGAGGGCGGTGAAGGTGCACAAGATAGTATATTTGAGGGCAGCTTTATTAATACAGATGACGATGAGTTTGATTGTGAAGACCAACTTTTGGCGGATGAGGAATTTGTAGAATTTCTGAAAAAGCACCACCACCAGAAGCACCGACAACTCAAAAAAGTGGAGAATCCTGATCACGTCACCATTCTGTTACTTGTGGCTCGATTCGACATTGTGAAAGGTGTTCCTTTTGAATTCATGCATCTGATATGCATCGGCGTGGTTAACGCTTTGCTTACAAGATGGACTAGCTTTGTTCCATTCAAATTGGATAAATGTTGTGGTAACCGAGCTCCGCTCTTTTCCCGAATGGCCAAGGCATTGACATCGTATAATGCGATAGATATGCTGGCGAGTTTCGCTCTCTCATTTATCCTAACGTGTTAATTCCTGTTTTCACCTGTCCATACCTGATAATTCTTGTTCTGCTGTTTTCCTTCGATTCGATCGACTTTTTCCTCTTTTTCTGTGAATTCTGTGACATACCCCAGAGAGGGGGAAAACTCACCGTTGACCGTTCGTGGAAACGCGGCAGCAAGGACTCGGTTCGTGACGTTCAACGAGAAAACTTCGATCTCGCCTAACTAACCGTTTTTCGAGCTTTTCACAACCGATTCTCGAGTGCGATTCTAGGATCAAACTTACAAACTTTTCGGACCTTCTTCCGTCGTTCACACCCGTTTAGAAGGTAGTGTCGCCGCCTTCTCCACGCGCGCGAATTGCCGAACGTAGAGGACTCGTGAAATTCGTACCTTTAACCAGGACCCGCGGCTAACTCGCCACGCGGTTTCGATCCCGATCGAGCTCTCCGTCGCTACTTCGTTACTGCGCCTTCGCGAACACCACCGTATTCGTTTGTATTGTATTTGTATCCTATTCAGTAAGTTGTTAGAATATATTCACGTGTTTCCTCGTCTCTTTGTGTGTTCTTACTAGTAGTCATCAAGGGCCGGTGTAAGGTTCACCAAAGAGGTATTCTAACGACACGGTACTCGTCTAACCCTGAGTTACCACGTCGCAACTCCAACACCAGGATCGTCAAGTCCTTTCGTGCCGTCTCCATACCCTGTAGGTCCCTAGAGCTAGTCGTGGCCTAACAGGTGGTTCCTCTCCAAACCGACTGTCCTCCTCTTACCCAGGAGCCTTCACGTTTCGGTTACCACACAATAAAATGGCGCCCAACGTGGGGCTTCGATCCAGTGTTCTCTTAATTCTCCGACTCTTCATCGAATACGATTAACGCATGGACTAGCTCACGTAAGCTGGCGTATTGTATTCGATGAACAGTTGATTCTCGATACTAACGTTGATCGATTATCCTAAATAATTATCCTGAAAGTACCACCCATTCAACTCCAGATTCACGTGTTTTGTGTTGCGTCAGTACTCACGTCCTTCTTGTTGAATAGAAGCTTTCTGTGTTAGTCAGTTTACGCCACAGAATACCGTTTGGGTTCAACTAAAGTGTACAAATTTCACCAACCAAGTTCAGACTTCCGGCTTTAAAGTCTGTGGCGCTCAACCTCTAAATCCAGAGAATCAGTTTTCCGAAGACTGATTTCTCGATCTCGGATTCTCTTCATTCGGAACTCTCTGTTGTGCTATCGTATACGGCTCTTTCGGAACGATATGCCTTAACGTTAACGTAATCTCTATCTCTCGAAGCGTTAACCGTCGCTTCATAATTCTCTTTCACGGTTCTATCTCGCTTTCTTCAATCTGGAAGCAAAATTTTCGTATTAGAGTATTCGGTAACCAGAATATCTCGAGGCGAAACTTACGCTGGCGTTTGAACTATCTAGAAGTTCCTCGTCCTCTGTAATTCTCTTCGTAATTTTCTTTTTCGTTTCTATCCATTTTTCCTTCATAATCTTTCCTAATTTTTCCTTATCACTCTATTCGTTTTCGTATTTGTAATTACGTGTTACCGTCGCCGTCGTATTTTTCGTCGTGACGTGTCTCACCGTTTTTTCGTTTCGTGTTTTTGTGCGTCCGCTACTAGTGCGCCCTCTATTTGTTTGTGTTTCGCGTTACTCCTCGCGGCAGAAAGAAAGTACCTTAACTGCCCCGAGTCGAGAGACTGTTTTAACGCGTCCATCTCCGTGATACGTTCTGCTGCTGCTACGAGCTTGCCAGAAGGGAAACGAAGCCGATCAAGTTCGCAGACATTCTTCCCTTTCGCAAGTCAACAAAGTTCGCTCGTCCGAATTCGCCGGCACGTGCCGCTCGTTCGTCGAATATTCGTCGCCTGCATTCGTATACACGTAAAACTTTCGATTTAATTTTTAGTTAATTGTTTTTCATTTATTTTTATTTTTACTTAACTTCTCGTATTACGTAAAGTTCTCCTCAGTTTTTATTATCCTTCATCGTATTCAAAGTTCTCCAAGTACAATTTCTTTTAGTTCCTTTTTGTTTAGTTCATCTCCGCGTTTCACTCACGTTTTTTTTCCCGTACTTCTCCGAGATTAATTTGTGTGAAATAAAAGTCGTTTATTATTTTCTGTCTGTTGCATTACCTATTATTTTACATTTTGGTAAGTGTATTTATTATTTGCATAATTTCTTTTCTGTGCTTGTTGTGTATTTTTTGTCCCGTCTCGTGTTCACATGCCCGATCATCCTGATCCCAATAACGCAATTTCACGTTATCCATTGAGATCTAGGACTAGGATACAGGCTACCAGTGATTCACCCAACATCGTAGACACTCTCGATACACCGGACGCCGATCTTCCGGCGTTTACTTCGACAATTCTACCGCCGACGCAGCGTGAACCAGTTCACGAGAACTTCGCGAAACGCTACGATTCTCTAGGAAACGAAATTTTCGTTGCGTCGACTACCGATCCAGTAAACATCGAAATGGAACAACAACAGACCGATATTCCTACCAACGATATGCTGAAAGCGTTGCTTGCAGCTATCACCGACGTGAAATCCGGACAGAGCGAATCTATCATGAAGATAGATGAGTTCAAAGTATCGCAGATTGAACTCAAGAATGAGTTCAAAACGTCCCAACTCGAACTTAGGAACGAAATCAACTCGAAGTTCCAGTCTTTCGAGTTGCAACAAAACGCCGCGCTCGTTGCCGTTGAGCAGCGCATCCACGATCAACTTCCCGTGTTGATCGAGAGTACGTTGCGGGCGAAAAACCTTGAGCCTTCTGAAATGTTAAATGCGTCTTTTAATATTCCAGATGCCCACTCGACCGGCGTAAACGTTACGAACGTTAATCCTCCACGGACTTCTCGCGTTTCCTTCGCACCTGAGATCAACGTGCCAAGTGAAGGAGTAAGCACTCGCCATCGCGTAAGTCCTAACATAACACCTGTAAATACGATACCCGATCGTACGGACGCTAACTCCACGCGTTCAGCTCCGTTACCGATTCTTACTGATAGAACTCCGCGTTCATTTCTCTTCCGGAATTCAACGTTGTCGTCGCCCATCGCTAAGCTGCCGACGATGGCGAAGGATTTCGCCGACTGCCCGTCATTTCGTATCGATGATCGCAGAACACCGCCGCAGTATGTGGCGCAATTCGAAACGACCATCGGCAGATTTGTGGACGATAACGAACGCGCCGTTCGATTCCAAAACCATTTGACCCAAGGCGGTAAGTCTTTAACATCCGTTTACCGCGCCGATATGGATTATAAACAATTGGTCGAATGCTTCCTCCGTATCAACTGGTCGACTGAGAAGAAACATCAGTGTTACACCGAGTTTCTCTCCACCGATTTCGAGAGCATACCCGTGAGCAAACTCATAGCCGAAATCGAAAGATGGTTCTATATCATCAGCGATACGAGATTTTTCAGTGCCGAAGCGGTTATCGTTCAAAAGATCGCTGAACGAATGCCATCGGATTTAAAGACCGAGATCTATCGCGACGAACCAGAAAACCTATCTGAGTTGGTCCTGGTGGTCCACCGATGGACCGAACTGAAACGCTCACTCAGTCGCACCCGATCTCGTCGTGATCCGGCACCGAGCGGTTCGGATGCGTATCCGCGACGAAATGTGAACGTGATCGAGTACGAATCATCATCTCAACCTGAAGTCGAATACGAACATTCCACTCTGGACTCTTCCAGATCCGAAGAATTCCGACTTCCCGAAATCGACTTCGCCGACGAACCTGAGGTTCCGCCACCTGTTTGCGCAGTAGCGAAACCGAAAGACACGCCCGCGAACCTAATCCGCCACGGTAGCTTCACCATCCTTGGCGACGCTCTAGCCGTTCAGCTAGCTACCACCTTGATTGAGCCTGTTCCAGGACAATTCACCGTGAAACGATCTACGACTTGCGAGAACGGCCTTACACTGCAATGCCTTGTCGATGAGGTCGCAAAACGTTTCAACGAAATCACTACACATGTGGTCCTAGCGATCGGGATCAAGGATCTGTCCACTCCACGTTTTGACTTGCGAGCTTTTCGAAGCCAGTTCCGAAAGCTCATAGAGGATCTGGTAAATAAGTCCGCATGCCAAAAGCTCGTGTTTTGCGAACTACCTCCACCGTACGGCGATCTTTCCGAGGATCTATGGATGCGCCTATGTGCCTTCAATAGAATGCTGTGGGAGACCAAAGAGACGTTGTCGGGAGTCGCATATGTAATGCGGTTATTCGATGTGATGGCCTCGTCGAGTCCGCAACGTCCAACCGCAGGTTTGACTCGATGGACGACCAACATCCCGAGGAATAATATCAAGCTGAAACTCGATCGCTACCGCAAGATTGACGGCCGAGGCTTTGCGTGCCCATACGCTTGGAGCGCAAAGGCCGAGCCCAGCATCAGAACGATGTTCAACCAGGAAGTAACGCCGTGGATACACCGCCAACCTGGCGAAAGCCGCCAAGCCGCGGAGGTTTCACCGAGCGATAGACGCACTGTAGTTAATGTTCTACGAGATTTATGGAGCATCCGAGGCCGTGAGGCGACGTGCCGATGTGTTGTCCGTCTCAGGATCGGCAAGTATACCATCGATACCCAGCTCGACACCGGATCACCGACCAGTCTCATCCCGACTCAACAGCTGCAGGAGATCCTGGAGGCAAACCCAGGCATGGACGTCCAGTCCAGGCCCACTGCAAACGGAAACCTCCACAGCGCCACTGGTGATCGAATGGAGGTGGATTCAGACGTGACTCTGCCCTTCCATTTTTTCGATTACCCGCACCACGAACCGCTCGCATGGGATTTCACCGTCGGACACAACTTAACATCTATGTGTCTGCTCGGCAGAGATTTTATTATGCACTTTAAGGTAAAGATCGACATGTGGACGAGTCGAATCACCATCGACACCGGCCGTTCCGCCTTCGCCGTTGGGCTCGATGGACATCAAGTCCCACCCTTCGTCGGGATACCGATTACTACCCGGTTCGAGCAGTTCGAGGACGACGTCCACCAAATGCAGTCCATCGAACCCGGGGCACGATGTTGCACCATCGCCGACACAAGTTTCCAAACTTTGGCAGGTCAACCCGGGGCACGATGTTGCCACCACACGAGCGAGGCAGCCCGCCTAGCTCCACCGCCAATCCGACCACCTGGAATTCAACTTCACGCTTCCCCGAATCCGGGGCATGTCAACGCTCTTCAGGCAAATCCACCGCCTGAATTAAGTTCACACCAACATCCAGAGCTGGTCGCCGATATTCAACATCTCGTGCAAACCCATCCTCAGGTTTACACCGACCAGATAGGCAAATGTCGTACTTTCCAATACGCGTTCCATCTGAAAGATCCAAATAGAGTAATACGCGCTCCGCCGTACTCGATCCCGAAAGGCGCCGAAGATGCTGTGGACAAAATCTTCGAAGAATATCGAACCCAAGGCATCCTCGTCGAGTCGTTCGCCCCGCACCGTAATAATTTGGTGTGCGTTCGAAAAGCCAATGGAGATTGGCGGGTATGTGGCGATTACCGAAACTTAAACGAGAACCTAATACCTCCGGTCCACGAGGTCCCGAAAGTAGAAATCCTCAAGACTAGGTTCGCAGGAACAACCATATACTCCGCCTTAGACTTAACCTCGGCATTCCTCCAGATCGAACTTACAGAGGAATCTTCGGCGTACACCACCGTCGTCCACAAGGGTCAACCTTGGCGGTATACCCGCCTACCCTTCGGTACCACCGAAAGTCAAGCCGGACTCCTCTCCGCTTTGAACGAAACTCTACGTGGTACTGAAAACTATGTCCAGTGGTACATGGACGACATCGTCATTGCTTCCCGGAATCCGTCCGATCATCTAGGACACCTCCGCGAAGTGACTTCCCGATTAGAAAGGGCAGGATTCACCATCAATCCAGCCAAATGCAAGTTTGCTCAGTCAAGTATTCGATTTCTCGGATTCGACCTCGGTAGCCAGGGGCTGAGACCAAGTGAAAAGAATGTTGAGGGAATACTCTCCATTCCGGCGCCACGGAACGTAGGAGACGTTCGCAGCTACTTAGGTGCTGTGAATTTCTTCCACGCACACATCCCGGAATGTGCTCGCATTCAACAACCCATCGCGAAATTGCTCAAGGCGAAAACACCATTTGCTTGGGGTCCCGAGCAAGATGCCGCCAAGCTAGACCTTGAACAACGACTCCGTGAAAGAATACTTCACCATCATCCCGATTGGAACAAGGAATTCCACATTCTCGCGACGGGAGGCCAGCGAGGATTAGCCGGAACCATCTTCCAGTTCGACGATGAGGAGAAACCTATACCGATTGGGTTCGTATCCCGATGCCTCCGGGGAGCCGAATCCAGGTACTTCAAAGGAGAGCTAGACCTACTCGCCGTGGTTCACACCCTCAAGAGATGCTCCTACCTCCTGGCCACCCGGAAGGTAAAAGTGCCCACACGTCCGCTTCCTCGCGAGCTGATGAAATCTACGCCGTACAAATCATCGCGGTTGACGAAATGGTCGTTGATCCTGTCAATGTACCAGGCCGAATTCGTCCCGATTAAAGCGCCCGTAACACAGTTAGCGAAGTTCCACCTCGCGTTACTACATGACGAACCAGATGAAGGTATACCATATACGTACGACCGACCATCTACCCCGGCGGGGGATTCTTCTAGTTCTTCTAATTACATCACCGCTTCTTCAACATCAGACGACGAGTTGACTCGACCACCGTCGCCAAAACGAAAACGGAGTAAGCGAAAACATCCATCTCGACCTAGTACTACCAAGAGTACTATCGCCCACTTTAACGTCCAACCCAGCCCGAACCTTGACCGGGAGTTCGGCCATCTCAGAACCGCACAGGACAAGGATGAAACCATTATCTCGTTACGAGAAATCCATCCCGAGCAGTTCCGCGAATATCAAGGGCTTATTCAACGCCGCGGACGTGACAAAGTGTGGCGGACCATCGTTCCAAGCTCACTTCAGCAAGATATCGTGAGATACTACCATACCTTCTATGGTCACGTGGGCGTATCAAAAACGACAACGATCATTCTTCGGCACTTTACTTTTCCGAAGGTGAAGATCATCGCCGAGAATGCAATTCGAGACTGCCAGACATGCGCCCGGAATAAAAATTTCCGCGCGAATGCCGCCATCAAGCCGGCCCATGTTCTCGCATCCAGACCCCGAGAGCTGCTATCCATCGACCACTTTGGGCCCATCGCTCGCGCTCGTGGAGGAGTAGACAAGATACTTGTAGTCACTGACGTCTTCTCCGGGTATACGAAGTTGTATCCAGTGAAAAGCGCCGACTCAAGATCCAGTATCCGGGCACTGGAGAAATACATCGCTGAGGAGGGAACACCAAGCTCTATTCTGAGCGATAACGCTACCTGCTTCACCAGTAGGGAATGGACGAGCCATTGGGACAGGAAGAAAGTCCGGCTTCGTCACGTATCTCCGCATTCGCCGAATGCGAACACCGCGGAGAGGCGTATGGGACGCATCGCCGAACTTATCCGCATGAATGTTCAACCACATCGACAGGGTAGGTGGATCGATGTACTTCCCGACATCGAGAGAAGCCTGAACGAGGTGGAAGTCCGGACTACCGGGCTGGCCCCAATCACCGTCCAGCGCCTCAAACCAGTCACCGAACCCTTATCCGCAAGACTCGGAATCTCATCTCCGACAATCGATGAAGAGAAGACCTATCATCAGGTCCGGCAGCGGCGTCAACAACTCGCCGAACGACGCGATCAGCAGCACGTCGTTCGTGGACGAATCCTGGAACCAGGGGACCAAGTGTATATACTCGCCTACCCCCTCTCTTCGAAGTTCCGGAACATTTCGGCCAAACTCTGCCCTAGGACCAGGGGACCCTTCAGAGTTGTCAAAGAGACGACTCCGAATTGCTACATGGTCGAAAATCTCGAAACCGGACATATAGAAACGCAAAATGTCCGCAACCTTGTGTATCACTCGTCCCAGTCACCACTGCAGGACGAGGGACACAATCCAGACCGCCTACCCGAGAAGTTCGAGATTAACTCCTTCTTGGAGCGAAGTCACACATTTCAGAATTCTGGTTATCCCCCGCCTACCCGGGGCATGACCACCCTCGTCTAATTGGTCGTCATCACCCCGTCGACGTTTACCATCACCTTTCTCTGTCACCTAAAGTAATCGCTGAACTCATTTGTTTGTATATGTTTGTACTTCTAGGACCATGCAACGTCCCGTCAAATATGTACGTTGCAGTGCAGGCCACTATCATCCTTTGGCTGCATTTCCGGCTCCAGCGACGCATTTCGCTCTGCCCGACATCGATACTGAGGGAAATTTCTTGGTCCGCGATCTCATGACGGCCACGCTCTCCACGTGCCCGGCCACCTCGAAAATGACATTCTGCATGTCCGCGGAAACGGCTCCATTAGTCGCGCGTATACGACATCTCGAGGAAACTCTACAAGCAACGCGACACGTATTGGTTGAGAAGGTGAGAGACCCGCCGAGTCAAGCAGGCTCTGATCCCAGTAGTGAGGAAGTCGCTCCGTCGCTTCCAAGTATCCGAAAAGATCAACCTGCCACCGCGCTAGCAAGTGCGCACTGCGATGTCCCAGTCGACGAGGGACACATACCGATTCCCCGTCTTACTCGACTTTCGACCATCCCCGAAGGATATGGTCCAGTCATGTCTGAGGAGGACGATTCTTCTGAAGCGAATGATCCGCTCCCGGGTTATCCTCCCGAGAATGGACCTGATCCTCGCCGAGCGATTCTCTACAGTCCTGCAGCAGATCCCTATCGGATTGTCTCGTGCATACCGCCGAAGCGAGAAATCCGATTTCGCCGCTTGCCGTTGTTGCCAGTGCAAGCAAAACAACGTAAGCCGTTGGGTATGGTAATCGATCCAAGCATCTTATTCTCCATTTGCAGCCCAGATGTCATTGATCAAATCGAGTACTCGACGATCGTACCGATTAAGCCATGCCGCGAACTTGTCAATTGGCTTACCAACCCGGTCTTAACTGCTAACCGGGTCGTGTCTCAAGCATTGCTCCCGTTGACAGCACAGGGTCGAGCACAAATGCTACGCTACACGTTTAAGATCGCTCAGCGATGGACTGAACCGGACGTTCACTTCATCCTCGCTTACGATTTCTTTTCCGAGAATGTCGCTACTATCACGCCGAACAAAGTCATCCTGAAGAAGGGTACTGGCAGACGCATAGACAGCGACTACGACGCCTACACCGTTACCTGCGACGGCGCTGAATACCCGAACGAGAAGGATTTCCTAGTTCCAGAGTTCCACGGAAAGGCCGACTCATTCGCGGTGATCTTCCCGCTGCCGAAAACTACGCCGACATCGAAACCAGACACCGAGTACCTAGATTAAGTTGTATATATTTTTACGTTTATTCTTCCCGTTACTATACGTATGTACCCGTGTTACCATAGAAGATTTCATGATTTCGCCAATTTGTATAACCAAACGTGTTCATTTTTTTTGTTGTTTTCTTTTGTCGTTATTTCATTCTTTTTGTTGTTTTTTCTTTTTTTTTGTTTTTGTAATATCACCGCTCAAGTATGTAACCTATGTTCCTTTGAAGAAGTATTGCTCATTATTATTTCGTTTTATCTTCGCCGTTTATTGTGATATTTTGTTTTCGTTTTCTTTTCCTTTATTATTTTCAACCAGTATGTTTTTATTTCTTTTATTTTGTGTTTTAGGGACCCTCGCGAAGGCGCGGTAGCGATGTAGCGACTGATTGAGCGCTGGGACTTCCGACCCGGGGGGGGGGGCTTTCCCGTTTTTGGTTTTTCTTTTCTTTCTTTTGGCTTGGGGGGAAGGGGGATACGTCATGAGTCGAGTGCCTTGTCCATCCTTAGTTTCCTTAATCCCGAAAACCATGGATTTTCGAAATTAAGGCGGGGCATGTGGTAACCGAGCTCCGCTCTTTTCCCGAATGGCCAAGGCATTGACATCGTATAATGCGATAGATATGCTGGCGAGTTTCGCTCTCTCATTTATCCTAACGTGTTAATTCCTGTTTTCACCTGTCCATACCTGATAATTCTTGTTCTGCTGTTTTCCTTCGATTCGATCGACTTTTTCCTCTTTTTCTGTGAATTCTGTGACATACCCCAGAGAGGGGGAAAACTCACCGTTGACCGTTCGTGGAAACGCGGCAGCAAGGACTCGGTTCGTGACGTTCAACGAGAAAACTTCGATCTCGCCTAACTAACCGTTTTTCGAGCTTTTCACAACCGATTCTCGAGTGCGATTCTAGGATCAAACTTACAAACTTTTCGGACCTTCTTCCGTCGTTCACACCCGTTTAGAAGGTAGTGTCGCCGCCTTCTCCACGCGCGCGAATTGCCGAACGTAGAGGACTCGTGAAATTCGTACCTTTAACCAGGACCCGCGGCTAACTCGCCACGCGGTTTCGATCCCGATCGAGCTCTCCGTCGCTACTTCGTTACTGCGCCTTCGCGAACACCACCGTATTCGTTTGTATTGTATTTGTATCCTATTCAGTAAGTTGTTAGAATATATTCACGTGTTTCCTCGTCTCTTTGTGTGTTCTTACTAGTAGTCATCAAGGGCCGGTGTAAGGTTCACCAAAGAGGTATTCTAACGACACGGTACTCGTCTAACCCTGAGTTACCACGTCGCAACTCCAACACCAGGATCGTCAAGTCCTTTCGTGCCGTCTCCATACCCTGTAGGTCCCTAGAGCTAGTCGTGGCCTAACAGGTGGTTCCTCTCCAAACCGACTGTCCTCCTCTTACCCAGGAGCCTTCACGTTTCGGTTACCACAATGTGATCAGATGCAGGTCTCAAAACGACTGCGCTTTATTCGTGCTTACTTTCCTGTGGAATTTCAGAGGAAGCCGGAAGGACTAGACGTTCTTCCCTCGTGGAAAGCATCGCAATATCGTTCTTTTCTTTTCTACGTAGGCCCGGTTGTGTTGCGTGACATTCTACTCGTAGATGTGGAGAATTTGACGCATTTTTACGTTCTGGTAACAGTTATGCGAATATTAGTTTGTCGAGTTGTCGATTCTCCTCAATGTAGTGCCATACTTGCGACTCGCTCGAAAAAAGCGGACACGCTCATTCGTTTTTTTCTCAAAGAAGCTATTTTCTTGTATGGAGACGAAATTGCCACGTTGAAATTTCATGCCTTACTACACTTACCTGAGGATTACGCATCTTTCGGGCCTTTAGACTCATGGAGCGCGTTTCGTTTTGAAAGTTTTTTGAAAACACTGAAACGGATGATTAACGCGCATCATCACCCTGATGTCCAGGTCATTAATTCATACTCTAATCTCTTAAAATCGTGTCAGTTTGGCAAGGAAGACGGTAATAGGGGGATTGACTCATTGAATGAATACTACGAGAAACCAGTACCGAAATACCCTGAACAAAAAAATTCCTTCGAGTGAGGGAGACCAGCTACCGCTCACGCAACATTTGGTCACCGCTATAAAAGACTGTACGTAAAATCTTTTGTCATCAATACAGTCAATAACGCTGACTGTTATTGCGTTGTCAATGAAAATATTTTTCTTAGCGTTCGGGAGATAATGCACGACGAAAACACTGATCGTATCTATTTGTGCGGCAACACTTTTGAAATTCTCGGCCCGTTATATTGTTTTGAGGCTCCGGATGAGGATGGTGTCACTTCCATGTATAAGTCGGAGGATGTGGGCTTTTAGAAGGTCGACTGACTCCAAACACCTACATGTGTGAGTTCGCAGACATTTCTCAAAAGGTGTGCGCAATTCCTTTACTGGACAAGTGAGGTGATGAATCTTTTGACACCTTTGCATTAATCCATTTTCTTCACTGATATGGAGGAGAGACATTCCGTTCTACCATTCCTCCTCATTCCTCTATTTCTTTCTTTATTCATTTAGGTATTTCGTGTACACGGAATCTGTGAAATCAATTCCTATTTATAATTTTTAATCCTTACATTCTACAGCTACAGATAATCCGCCATTCAATCTTTCAATTATAATTATTAATTCCTACATTGTGCAGCTACAGATAATCCGCTATTCAATCCTTCAATTATAATTTTTAATTCCGACATTGTACAGCTACAGATATTCCGCCATTCAATCACGCCTAATATATTCTGTCACTGTTGTGGTTCACGTACTCCGCGCCATTCAATCGAACATGACAACAAATGTCGAAAAAGTTCTCCCCATCGAGGAAAATAACAGCACGAATACTGATGATGATGAAACATTTGAAGGAACGTGTAGCCTTGCCAAACTTTCGGTTAATGATTTTGTATGCAAAATCGACGCAAGGAATCCTGATGAGCTCCTGGTCGTTGCCGACAAAAGTGAGACTAAGCACTTGTACTTAGTGGCCAACGTGTGGGTATCGTTGAGGAAAGGATACGTGTATGTTCCAATATTTCGTGACATTAGTAGAAAATTAACTCCTGAAGAGGAAGATGAATTTCGAAAAATAGTCGTATTGGGTCGGACCAAGGTCGGAACTCCGCGTTTACTAGTGCCTGGTCGTGTCACAAAAGGGAAATGCAGTGGTGGAAAGCAAGGACTGTCGAGTGAACGGTACATAGTGCTGACGTGGAAACGTTACCTACTCAAAGCAGTAATAAAAGATTTTCGTAAGTAATATGATTAGCATCAGCTTTGTACTCACGCTCTTCTGTTTGGAAATCTTATTTTCTGTTTTCAGCGATGGAAAATTACGACAATGCTCTGGAGTGGATAGAATCGGAGAACGCTAAAGTCATGTTAGAAGACGTTGACACATTGCCGAAACCGTCTGTTGAGTATGTCTCTTCGGCTAGGAGGAATATCAAAAAAACAGTCAGGTTGTGCGTCGAAGAAACAGCGCCTGCGCATGTCGCCGAGAACGTTACCTACAGATACCATATCCTCACAAGATCAAGTTTGGTAAGTAGGGTCTGACTGTACGCCTCTTTCTACCCACCATCACATTCTTGTACAGTTGCGCGTATGTTTTCCCTGTTCCAGCGACAACTCTGGCGAGCATCTTGATGAGCACACGTCGTCGGACGATAGGAGTGCCTTCGAAAGTAGTTCGGTGTCCTCACCCAAACCAAATTCAACCTCGCCATTTCATCTTAACTCTCTCGGATGTCGGTCGTCACCATATGCAAACGACGACCATGATTCGAGTGGCTTGTACACAGGCCACAATGCGGATCAGTGGAAGAGAGCCAGTGCAGGAGAACGTGGTATTCAACAAGCCATAGTTCAGCTCACGGGACTGGTGCAACGTCAGGGTGAAATGTTGAAACATATTTTGAAATATGTTACTGCTGATTCAGCAAAATCGTCTATCTCGCCAATAAGTAGTTTGGCATCATCGTCACTGCTTAGTATAGCATCATCGTCAAGCGGTATTGCAGCGCTGTCGCCGACTGAGAACACCGTACATGGTTAAGTACAAAATTCACAGCGGTGTAAAGAAGAACAATTGATTAATTTTGCACATAAATTTTCATTCCGCATGTACTCTTCCTATATTTTGCAGATGAAAATCACGACAGTTCTCCCATTACAGTCCACCGGCGTGAACCTTTTACGCCATTATTTGTGAACATCCCGCCATCAGAGTGCTTATCTGATCAAAGCAGTTACTCCATACTGTCTGAGCTGGGTTTCCCTAAAACATCGCGGCAAGAAGTAGAAGATTTTGATTCAAAATTAAAACGTGACAGTAGTCGGTTTGACATATCTGTACGGGCCGAGTTTGTGAGTATTAACTTTTTTCGATCTTCAACAGCACTGGCTGAACCACATATAAAATGTTTTATCTTAATGTTACAGATCAGAGCGTTACATACAGCTGCATAATCCGTTGTGCCAAACGTCATCCGCAGCCTTACCGTCATTATTGAAGTGATATTCGCTCTTCCTGAGATTCGAGTTCCTGATAGTTCCGACAACCACCCACATGTTGACTTGTACATGGAGTGGATCGAACGCACCGAACTGTTTCATCTTTTAACTAGTTAGTCTTACGTTTTATTTGCACCAGTTATTTAATTGTGCATGTGCATCTGAAAAGGTACCACTTTGTCGATTTTATTTACAAAGATACAGCTATTCTTCGGATGTTGACAAAAATATGAATTTTGGGATTTTTGGCGTTTCTGGTAGAGTGAATCCTGCTCTTTCGAATGACGCAAACCGCATATGATCGAATGCGACCCCCTGGAAGCTCCGAAGTTCACAATTCATTGATATTTTTTACATTTTTCACTTGAAAATTGTAACAAAACTTTAAACGCGTTTTTCTCAGAGCTATGTTCTTTGAAATTTTGACTTGGGAAGCGAATATCTTGGCCAATTTTGAACTTAGGAAGTTCCGCGCAGTCACATCGATCAGAAATTTTGTTTAGTATAAAGGTACCACGCGTAACTCCATATCGACAAAGTGGGACCTATTTAGATGCACGTACACAATTTTTTGTACATTGTCGTGGTCAACTATCTGTTTTACAATTTCTCATCTGCAGACGTCGTCTCTACGTGGTCAGACGAGTTCCTTCCCCCCGTCCGTCCTAATAACGTGCAAAAACGTCGTACGGAGGTCATTCAGAGTGCTTGGAAGAAAAAGAATATTGCAGAGAGAATTCACTCCATCACACAAGCGTGGCTCAAAAATCTACGCAACGTAGCGAAGAAGCGTTCAATGTCGCGTAAAGGACAACGCGGAAATACTGATGTTTGCAAGGAAAACAGAAAAAGGTCACGCTCTGTCGTACCCACACCAACTGAAAGTAAGAGTTCAGTGATGTTTTTTATATTCTTGGATCATTTTATAAACTTGTCTAGTGTGATCTTACGCTGTTACTGTGAGAGTGGGGTCGGCAATTATGTACATTAATTTTTTCGAAACATGCATTTCGTCATCCTGCATAATATGTCGATGTACATCCTCTGAATGCTAAAAAAAAAAAAAAAGTATTCTTGAAAATTAAGACGCTGTCTCTACAACAAAATGAGAAATCTGACAAACTTTCAATTTTTATTTGGAGAAAGCAAAGTTCTCGACTTCGTTGCATCCAAATGGTTGGATCAGAAGTCCTGATCTAAATTTTGATTTCTTTTGTAAATATTTATACGTGAATTTGAAGGCATAACCGAACATTTATTGGGACCTAGTCACGAGAGAATGAAAGAGGGTGAAAAGATCGAGCGATCTGAAAAGTATCGATCTAAGAAATACCCCATTCCTGAGTCATAATTCTTAGATAACTTATTTTGCATTTTTTTGCAGATCTATTTAATCCCGCTATTCAAACCGACGACAGTCAGACCGATTCACTGCCCTTCGTTCAAGACGTTATGGACGAAGGTTCATTTGTGTAGCTAATAATATTTTTACAATATACATCGTTATACATTATGTCACTGTAGATAATTTCGGGGATTTTGTGTTTCCTGAAGGGAGGAACAAAATTCCCCCCTAAGGGGGTAATTTGGGTATTTTAAGGGCGTACCAACACGGGTGTACAGAGAGTGTAAGAAGGGTGTAAAGTGGGTGTACCAACAGGGGTGTACAAAGAGTGTATTGAGGGTGTAAAGTGGGTGTACCAGCAGGGGTGTATAGAGAGTGTAATGAAGGTGTAAAGCGGGTGTACCAACAGGGGTGTACAACGAGTGTAATGAGGGTGTAAAGCGGGCATACCAACACGGGTGTACAACAAGTGTAATGATGGTGTAAAGTGGGCTTACCAACACGGGTGTAAAGAGAGTGTAATAAGGGTGTAAACTGGGCTTACTCGCTTGTGGGTAGACACAGGGTATACAACGGGTATAAAGCGGGTGTACCATGAATGGAGCGTTCTCATTGGATACCCGCGAATGTAACGTTCTGATTGGTTCAAATCCTAGTTTATGAAGATTATGGAGGGTGTACAACGGGTGTCAAGTGGTCTACCGAGGGTAGTTTTTCCGGGGGTGTAAACAGGGTTTCCATTTCTGCATCGGGTACAAGCTGCTAGTGATTATCGATAATCACTATAGTTAATGTACACTACCTAATTAATGTTCATAAAAATATTTAGGTACATTATCAACTTTAACTACCTCTCATAGGTATTATCGATAATGACTAGTGATTATCGATAATACCTAATTATTGACTTTCACGGTAACGTATGCATATACATATACATATAGAACAACATCAGACACGGCTGGAGAAGAAATTGAAATCTCTTGCTAGTGTTTGCGGGAATGCAGGCTTGTTTCGCGGTATATCTAATGATATTTCGTCAGAGACCCTTGAATTCAGCGACTCCATTCTTTACTGCCACTGAACAATTCTGCTGGCATTAACCATTTCACAGAATATTTACGTTCCAGCGCAGAGCATCAAAATGCTTACGTAAGTTAATACAATCAATTATTATTACATCACTGATATTAGACATGTTAAAAACTTTTTTTCTTTTTTTTTCTTTTTTTCAATCCAAATGTGAAAAGACCAAGGCAAGAATTGTTGGACACTCCTAATAAATTGGAGTAACCAGGAAATGGAAATAGGTCTCCTCAACACGGTAACGATCGCGACGATGTCAACCAGACTGGACCTTCCCATTCTGTTGTACAGAATCCCATATTTGGTAATGTTTAAAACATTTTAGATCGCAATTTGTTGGAGGCATTATGTAGGATATATTCTTTATACTACAAATGCTTTTCTTTTTATGATAGACGACAATGAACTCATGAATAGTGTTATGGCTGCAGACTTTACCCTTGAGTTATATCTATTTTTATACAGCACTGTAATACTCGCTTGACTTTGGCTAACACGCACCCTCGCAGAATTTTGGCTGTAAACATAGCAGCCATAATCGCATCCGCAAACGCATCACATTTGATGTCATTCTAGCTAAAAGTCGCAGCCAAACTCGCATCGCAAAAGGCATCCGGTGCGCTTTTTCATGCAACTTCGGATGCGAATTTTAGCTACAATGGCATCAAATGCCATTCACGGTGCAATTGTTGCATCAGAAATTGCATCCGCAAACGCATCGCATTTGATGCCACTCTAGCTAAAAGTCGCATCCAAAATCGCATGCGATAACGCCTGCACCTGTGGTAGCCACAGACGCATGCGTCAGTGGCTATGACAGTCGCATCAAAAATCGTATCGCGAGTTGCCTCCAATATCACTATATGTATAGCTGAAAGTCGCATCAAAAATCGCATTACAAATCGCACTGGGTGCGACTTTGTATGCAGCAGTGGCAGGCGAAGTCGCATGCGATTTTCGATGCGATTTCAACCATAGTGGTTTCAAAGGCGATTCACGATGCGATTTTCGATGCGCCTGTCGTAGTTACTGACGCATGCCTCTGTGGCTACGACAGCCGCAGACGTAATCGCAAGCCACTTTCTGTTAAAGTAGCATGCGACTGACGAAGCCACTAAAAAACTGCGACTCGCAATGCTACCTGTGATGCCTCGGTCGCGATGCGATTTTTTTCCCACGGTAGCAGTTGCGATGTGGCAGTGCGTTTTTTTTTTTTTTTTTTTTTTTTTTTTCCCAAAATCGCACAGTCTTTGTCAATAGGGAAATGTGTCGCTCAAACGTGTAATGGCGCTAATGTCATGAGCGGTAATTTAAAGGGCGTACAAAAACCTTTTCGAAACGATGTACTTAAAGCTATTTATATACACTGCTACAATCATCGCTTGAATTTAGTTCTGACTGATTGCTGCAAAAATACTGAGAATGGAATCGAATTTTTTAGATTACTGGAAACTATTTACATTTTTATTTCCGGTTCTTCAATGCATTCTACGTTTGAGGCCACTCAAGAATTAGTTCGCCCGGGGAAAAACAGAAGTTAGAGTTGAAAGGTATAAGTTACACCCGTTGGTCCGCTCAAGTATCCGCCTGTTTGGCGGTTAAAGAACTATTTTCGGTAATTTGGTTTCTTTGAACAAATTAATTTTGCAAAAACATGATAGAATGTCTGAAGCAAAGGGTATACTGGCACAATTAGATTTTAAGTTCGTTTTTAACCTGTGTATGTATTATGAGTTGTTATACGAGTTTTAAGACGTAATAAGTTACCATTTGCAATCTGTACAAGCTGAGATGAGCCAAATTTTGATACTTGTTCAATCTCTAGTCAAAAATATGGAAAATTAACGAGAAAATAATAATTTTTTTGACGAAATATATGAAAAGACTGTTGACTTATGTAAAGAAAATGGCATCGATATTTAAAAATGTGAAAAACGCATTCGGAAAATACCGAAAAAACTTGAACAATTTATAGTAGATAACCGTTCCGAAACAGATAGTGTAAATTCTAAAAACGATTATAGAGTAAAAATTTTATATTCTGCTTTAGATGTTATAATTAATGAACTCAGATCTCGTTTTTGTGAAAATCAAGCCCTTACGCGGTATAGAGTTTCTTTCTCCTTTAGGCGATAATTTTTTTAATTACGATTTTATATTACCATTTGCAGAACACTACATTTCTAATTTAGATTTGGAAGTGTTAAAGGCCGAGATCAAATTACTGCCGAACAGCATTAAGATGTACTCAGCCGAAAAAAAATTAATATCAAAAACGTTATGATGTTATTAGATTTTTTGGAAACATACAAAAACGCGTTTACTATAATGTACCTACAATATTTGTGTAATAAGTATTACAATACCGGTATCAAGCGCTTCGTGTGAAAGAACATTCTCGTCAATGAGAATTATTAAAACTTATCTGAGGAACTCGATGATGAACGAGCGGTTGAGTAATTTAAGTTTATTTTATATCGGAAAAAAAAAAAAAAAAAAAAAAAAAACTAGCTAGAAGTTTAAATTTAGAAAATATTGTAGAGAATTTTGCTCTTTATCATAAAAATAGTCGTACACTTTTATATTTTAATTGTTAATTCTATGTAAGTACATACATATACAAATTTTTATAACAAGTACATATTTTCATTCAAGCCGGCGTTGTATTCAAAAAATCCCCGTCCCTAACATAGTGCCGCCACTGAATTACGCGGAGAACTTGTGGAATTTTGCGTATCGGGCACTTCGAATAAACGGAAAGTTGTTGGAAAGTGAACTACGAGATGTAAATAAGTAGATCAGATGTAGGTGTCAAAATAGGGTATATCGAAGAGATGCCATAAGTGGTGGAAATAATTTCAGACGATTTTTTTATGCGCGACTGAGGTTTTACTATAGTGAAATTCCAAAATCTGTTCGTCCTCACACGTCCATAATTCGATTTCACTACAAGATCCCCGCGAATGAAAATAAACGGGAATTGAAGAAGAAAACGACGTACCTACATAATTTTATACAAATCTCATTTTTGAATGAAACCGAGACTAATACATATGTATTTATCTGAACTGATTTCTTCGCAGAGTTTGCATCGTCCATTTTAGAAAGCCACAGAGACGCACTTCACACCATTCACGAGTGGTTGAAGAATACCCACAGAACACGCGTGAGGTACCATAGTAACAGCAGTAAGAAATCCAGCACCCCCCCCCCCCCAAAAAAAAAAACCAACTCAAAAGAAAGTTTCAAGAAATCCAGAACTGTCATCAGCAGTACGATAAATGTCAACTGTTCAGGAACAGGAACCGGCGACATCGGGGACATGGCGGCCAGCAGAAAATACAGCTGCAGGGGCTGCTCGAAGAACGCTAAATTACGACCAGTATTAAGTATAGTTATTATAAATAAATATATACACACTAATTAATCGTAACATTCATTTCTCATATCTGCGTTAGATATCAGTATATTGTATGCGCATACCCATGCGTAGTATGTACGTGGAATCTGAGTGAAAAGTGAGTAAAATGTTGGTAAAATGTCGGTGTAATGTTGTTAGCAACCGCACACTTGTAAAATATCGGTGAAATGTTGGTGAAGATGTATGGGTAAAACAGCGGCAAAATATCAGTGACCCATCTACAACACCGACATTATCGTGGGCACTACATCCAAATCACCGACTTACTACTCCGTGGTATACCGGTAACATCTGCATATGAGCGGTTCCAAAACGTGCGCACCGCCGAATTTGAACATTGTTTTCATATGTGTAATCACCAGAATACCTACGAGAAACGTTGGCGATGCCAACGTTTTTTAGGCCTTTTGCCGGTGAAATGTTCTACGGGCATTAACTGGTCGCATTGTAATATTTTTGTTATTATCCACAATAACTGGCCATTTTCGTTATTATCCATAATAACTAGCCATTTTCGTTATTATCCATAATAACTAGCTATTTTCAACATTACCTAACTATCGACTTTAATGCTAACATATTCATTCTTACGAGTTCTACAATCGCAGCATCGCTATAGTAGATATTAACGTGTTTGTAACTTGCCTGAAACAAAAAAATTAAAAAACGTTAGTTGATCTTGAGGTAAAATGATAAAAATCCGCAGTAGATACCAATGCGTATTACTGTACCTAGTTCGTTATCAACTAGAACTAGTTTTAATCAGAGAACTATACATATATTTCCTTCCATATAGGATAATTATTATGTTTTACTTCTGTTCATTTCTAAGTCAGCTGCTGTACTTAATTTTTCCCTGTTTCCGCTGTTTTGCGCTGTTTTCCCGCACATGATTCCAGTGATTCTTGATACTTCATCTCCATCTTAAAGATGGTCTGCCCCTACTCCTTTTTCCTGGGCACGAGAGTCTGTTCTTTTACAATTTTATTCCAACTTTCATTACCTAACCGTGCTAAGTGACCTGCGTACTTCCATTTCAATTTTTTGATTGTAATTTGTTTTGTCCTCCATCCCCGTTAATGGTCTTATCTGTTGAGTTGAAACTTCATGCCTCAGTTTTAAATTAAGTTTCTTTCTATTCTTCTTTCTGTACTTCTCAGTCTGTTGACGTGGATTTAGGTTGTTGCCCAGGATTAGGCTTTATATGGTAAGGCTGGTATTGGGCAATAAGTTTGCAGATTTTGTTTCTATTTAAAATTTCCCCTTGTAAATTTATTTCGGCGACCAATAGTTTTCCCGGCTGCTCTTAACCTCCAAGTTAGTTCCTCATCTAATCTGTTTTTTGGTGCTCGTAGTTGACCAAGGTATATGAATACTTTAGTTTGTTCAATTTCCTGTCCAACAGAGTCCGGAGTCTTACTCTATCAACGGTTGTCTCCCATTTCAGACTGAAGCCGACCCAGTCCATCTTCACTGCCGAACTCACAGAAATCCTCCTCTGCCTAATATCATTCCTGAACACCTCCCCTCTACCCACTACCAGTCTCCTGTTTACTGACTCCTTTGACTAGCTACTATTTACCTCTACACCCTCAATTCCATCATTCAGCGTATCCATCTCCTATACCACTCCTTCTCCTAAAATGGTGGCTTCCTCTCCCTCGTCTGACCTGTTGGACACATTGAGATTCAAGGTAACGAACTGGTGCATGTCGCAACCAAAAACCCCACCCTGGCCGGCCGGTCCTCCCCAGTCGCCCTTGCTTCCGGTGTAAAATACCTCCTCTGAAACACGATTCTCGCTCAATGGCAGGAAAAATGGTCCATGTCCCATTCCAAACCTCTTCCCGTTAAATCATTGGCTCTATCTCCACTCCCTGATACATCGTCCGCGCGCAGGATTAAATCTATTCCGACTCACCTAGGCATAGTTTACATCAAACTAACCTACTGCTTCCTTCTGTCGGGCATGGAGTCCCCCACTTGCTCCCTCTGTGATTCCAAAGACCCCTCACATTCTCCCATCGTGCCTGGCTTGCAACTCACTCCGCAAACACATCAAGCTCCCTGCTTCCCTGCCCACCCTTTTAGACCCCGATCCAGTCACACTCAGTCGCTGTTTCGTTTATTCACCCTTCTTAATAACCTTCCCCTCTTGTAGCCCTACTTTTTTCTATAAATTCTTCAGCCATTTTTCTAACTCATTGCAGTACCACGTCCTTTTTCAAACTTACAGCAACTTATTGTTTCCTTATTAATGTTGACTCATTTCCACTCTCAACTAAGACTTCCAAATACCTGATGCTCTAAAACAAAGTTGAACAAATTTGGGGTTAGCTGGTCGCCCTGCCTGACTTCTCTGTCGATCTGGAAAGAATTTCAAAATAAAAGAAAGGTTACAAAAAACCATTAAGAGAATGTTTTAAAATTTTCAAAACATGGCCATTCATGACATCTCTCTTCTTATCACACCATTTGTTTGTCTTTTAACCTTACTGTTCCTTTGTTTTGCATACAGTAGCATCGGTTTCGCTTTTCCGAGATATTATGCTGTTTTCAGACATTTACCTACACCCATTGAACGTGATTTCGAAACAGGAATGGACTATTTTTAAGTTGTTAATGTATTTAAAACAGACAGGGTCACCGCTACCAAGGGTTCCTTACACAATTGGGGAGAATGACAAAGAAAGAGCATCACACACAACAGGTTTTACCTTTTCACAGAATACTGGTCTATCTTCTATGTGTGTGTGCGTGTGTTCGCATGTACGTATATTCGTTGTAAGGGCAGCAGTGTAGCGCGGGGTTGCTGGAAATTCTCTCGCACAACAACGATTTTGTTACGCGCGCAACTTTAAGATATGAATTTGCTTAATCTGGCGCTGCGCTGGATCAGAGTGTTCGAATTAATTTGGGTTCAATAGGTTCACGTGTGTGTTATTCAGACGAAGATGACCGTGCTTTCAAAAATCAATCGGATAATTAGAAGAGAATCTAGGAATACTTTTCAAAAATTGGAATTTTGAGCTTTTTGAGGTGATATGGGGATTGAAAATGGACTGTGGGGTGCATAAATGGGTAGGAAACTATATTCAGGTGTAAAGACCACATTCAATCAGCTATGAACGTAATAATAAGGCATTTTGAGCTCGTTTTGGAAATTTCAGATTTTCAACTCCCCAATAATTTCTGAAGAGAGACAGTTACAGCCGCCAAATTTTGACAAAGTGTGAAAAAGTTCAATTTACAACAATTGTAAAAAGTTCAAGTTCAAAAGAGAATTAGGGGGGCCAGCGGGGACAAAATGTTGTGGCTCCCCTCCTAATTAGGGTACCGGTTATAGCCTAAAACCTATTCCGGATTCATACGAACACATCCAGAAAGTTCAAACCCCCCAGCTCTTACGGTTCAGCCGCTAACCTCGAACAAACAAACACACAAACAGACATACATTTACTTTTATATAGTAGATTATTACTTCAGTATCCGCCGAACGTTCAAATACAATAAATTAAAAAAAGAAGTTAGATGCACCCTACAGCGTTGTCGTGCGAGAGGTAAATAAATCTTTTAATTTTAAAGATACTCGATTCATTCTGTATTATTATGAAAATACTCCTTTCTATTTTTTGCAGGATGATCAGACAGGATTTACACGAACCTATCTTCCTTGTAATTCAGGAGCCCGGGAAATTGTCAGGGCCCCTGTAGATTCTTTCTCAGAAAGAATAGTGTAGTTGGATAGATTGTTAGTACAGTAGATGCCACCTATAACCACACCATCTGAAACGAGACATTAGGCGTAACGAGCAGAATGCTTAGTCCCGACAGAAAACCCATTGTACCCTGTACTAAAAAAATTGGCTCTTATGAGTATGGAAGTGAAACGAGATATCGGACGAAACTATCTTCTATCACGCAAAAATTGGTATACTTTACTGTTTTTAATGAGAAACAGAGTTGCTTTAACAAATGAAGAAGATGTAAATCATTTAAGTGCATTAGAAAATCAAATTGCGGCAGAGTTTTGTGAGAGTGTTTCGGGAAATTCGAAACAAACAACTTTAACTCGTTACTTGACCCACAAATAATGTAAGTTTACACCTTGTACTTCATATTATTGTGGCATGTATTAAATAATGTATTTTTTTTTTTTGCGTCTATACGCTATTGGATAATGCGAGTTCCTCGTTACATCCCTCACAACGACCAACTGGGTATTACGAGGAAAACTGCTGGTCCCTTGAATCTTGTTATAGGCGACATTTACTGTATATAATTAAATTATTAGCTTTCTTTGTGTGATTCACAGCTACAGCAGATTTGCTGACCTCCAAATTCATCAAATACCTTGGCTTCAGAGATGCATACCGACCATTCAAAAGGGCAATATGTTCGAATGCTTAGTAGTCGATGTTGCAGGATAGAATACTTGCTGCTATGCCTTTAGGGACGGGTTGCTTATTTCTGTTCAGGTGGATGGTGCACTGTTTGACAACAGTTACACAACGTTCAGTACACATTAAAGATAGTTCAGCACTGAGTACTGAATGTTTCAGGAGTCAGTGTTATAGGATATAATTCTTGCTACTATTCTTTTAAGGACAGGTTACTGTAATTAATTTTTTCTTATTCATGTTGTAGTTGTTGTTTTTTTTTTTTTGACTAATTACTTGATTTGTTTGGCAGTAAGTAAGTGATAAATAGTAATGGGTCCATTACTAATGCTACCAAAATATTTCAGAAATGATTACTAAACTTTTATACGTTCTTTAGTGTAAAGATCGACACTCGATGCTTAAAAGTATAGTACATACCAAAGTTCTTTACTGTACTGTCACGTATTCAGTTCAAGAAATTCAGAAATAAGTACGCGATTTTCAAAATCAGTTTTTTCAGTGTAGTTAGGACTTGAAAAATAGATTTGATTTCACAGTTGTGATACCTAATTTTGAAGATTTTTTAATATTGGTTCATTGTAACCCAAAAAATAAATTTGTGACGCTACACCAGTTATTCATTCTTGGAAATTTAATAATAAAGGTGACAAAAAAATTCTTCTCATAACTGCTATGTGACGCTGTATGTAATACCGCTATACCTGCTATGTGCATGCTATGTGCTAAATGCAGTGCAATCTATATCTGCTATGTGCATTGAATGTAAAACTTTAGGACCCTCCGCTCTTAAATTTATGGAATTTGAAAAAGTAAAGCCCTTATGTCTGAAATAGTCTTCTCTCGAATTGAAAAAAGTCTTCTCTCGAACCATTCCGTCACTTTTACTTATTCCTACAGTTTTTGTGTCCTCTGAAAAATTTACTTTTCACCACATAGCACGTATTAATCAGGCCACTGATGAAGAGATTCTTGTTGAAACATCAGGTTTTTAATGCGGTGATGTTAATATTGGGGATACTACAACTACAACACTACAAGTGATAGTTGTACAAAAAATGTTGTCAATTTTCCAAGGGTTAGTCACAGATATGTATAGTGTATAACACTTTAAGCCTTGTTTTCCAAGGGTCCGCGATTCCAGATGCGTGGTGCGCGATGCGTTGCGGCCAGATTAATTGCAGGTCTTTCTATACATAACAGCTTCGTTCTTTTTGCGTTTTGTTGTAGACAACTGTACAACAGTTGTGGAAAGTTGTAAGGTGGCGCGTTCTTTTTGCAAGTTTGCTGACGTCAGTACCTGATATGACGTCAGTACTGTCTGTTCTGTTTGCATTCGCTGTGAAACGGTGTAAAGTCGATGTTACAGTTTTTCACACCTCCTTGAGAGTTGGAGTAGAGTTGCTGTTGAAACTGCAGATGATAACGACACAGGTTTTAAGTATTTCGATTTTCGAAGTGTTTCAAGTTTCAAGTACAATTATATGAATTTTACTTCGTTGTTCCATAAGTTGAAAGTTTTTCACAATGCGAGGAACTGTTACAATTGTTACTGATGAGTTTTACAGATGCGTTTGTGATGGTAAGCAATTTAATAGGGACAAATATTTGGCCCGCTCGAACAGAATGTGAGCGACAGGTGACTAAGCAGTCAAAAAGTACAAAAAATGAGCAAGTTTTCAGAATGAAGTGCACACTGTTGTACAAAAATAAAAACGTGGTCGACCATCGAAGGCAAAGAGAGTGTTGCTCATTTAGCAAATGAATCGTTTTCAAATTAGCAGATCATGCTGGAAGCTTTATTTCATGTGAGCGTGTGTTGTGCATAGCAGAAAAAAAAAAGTTCTACCATTCGACATTTTGACTTAACGTTTTCAGCATGAACCTTTATTCATTTTCCTTTTCAATCGTTCATTATTTTTATTAATCATAGCAAGTTTTCTCCTATCGTGTGACCTGAATGAAGTATTTGTTGCTCACCCCGTCCTACTTCTGTGTTCAAAATTCTACTGTAGCGGGCAATTATTTCAAACCCATTACTCATCTTATTTAAGCGCCTTAATTTTACTCATATGTGACAAAAAATATCAAATTTATTTTTTCCTAATCCCGTATGTAGATGGCCTGGTAGCTGCTGACATCCCAGTTAGTACAACAGATATGCAGTCGTAAATAATTAATTTTGAGATTGAAGGAGTACGTTATGAAATACCAATCCCGGAAAATGTAAGAATAGCTTACGACCTAAACATATACAATTTATAATTATACCAAACTACACTAGGCACATCATTATAAATTATAGCAGCAAGGCATCGACAATAACACCGAAGATAATACTCTGAAGACGACAAGTGATGATATTCGAACACATAATGATCCGACTGAAAATGTAAGAAACTTGTGACTAACTATTGCTTATAGCTAACTTATAAACTTATGATTCATAAAATTTTATATATACTTCTGTGTATAATAGAATGACTCAAATCAATCACAGACAGTAAGGAAGGGGTTCGAATGGACTGATGAAAAAACCAAACTATTTCTCGATCTCTACAAAGAGAAAGAGAACAAGTTACTCAACGCAAAATAAAGAACAAGACGACCATGTGAAGAGAGATTGCATCACAGATGAGACTATTGGACCATGAGGTGACAGCCGATATTGTAAAAACCAGATTCACGACGCTGACGAGGGCCTACAAAGACACAAACCTTCCTAATAAGACTGGCCGGGATAGGCGAATGTGCCCTTACAAATGGTATGTTTACCTATGGATTATACTCTCAGTTTCATTCCAAAGATATTATATTTCTATATCTCATATTTGTATTAAGAAACTTTGTTTCAGAGAATTAGAGGAGTTGATAGGACATCAGCGTAATATTAATCCTGTCGTACTCATAGGAAAGAACGGTGTTCAAACAGACACAGCGAAGGATGTAACTGAGCCTAGTACTCCGCTTGGCGAAGAGTAATTTTATTTTTTTTATTTCTGCAGTTAATATTAGACTTTGACTATATACTACTAGATGGACACCGCATACTGATAAGAATTACATTCGGTTAACGGACAATAGGTTGTCACATTTTTATTTCCTTGAATATGTTATCTGGCAACAGCATCTGTAACCTCTTCTGCATTATTTTGTGTTATCAGTCTCGTGTTCCTTGATTATTTTGTACACTCTTGCGAGTTGCGACTCAGTGTAGAGGAAATTAATTAGCAGAAATGGATCAAGACGTAAGTTGAAGTTGATTTGTATTTATTTCTTGTGAACATACGGAGTGTAGAATGAACAGTGAAGCGGTATATTGTTCACCGCTAATCTTGTTACAGGTTCTTCGGTGTTTATTTTCTTCTGAGAAAACATTTCGTTCTCGTGCAGGAAAGCACAAACATATGAAAAAGGAGCATCAGTAAATTGCTAAAGAAGCAGTGAAAAATTTTGTATGTTAACTAATTGGAGATGGCTTTATAGTTTTTTTCTATCACAGTACTGTATTCCATATTAATACAGGCAAAATTATGTTTGATTTCAGTCTTGTCATCATTGCTTAGCAGGCTTTGTTACAAGGAAAACGTTCATACATCATATGAAAAAATTTCACACAAGTGATCCAGCTGCAGCTCTAAATACTGAAAGTACAAGTTCAGATTCTGCTTTTGTAAGTACCCCTACTTTTTCCTATACATGAAAATTGTTGAAGCGAGTAGATATGTACTTTATTTTCTATTTCTTATAGAGCTTCTGTTGCCATTACTGTGGTCGAATATTTACATCCCGCTATGGTAGACTCAATCATATGAAGAAAAATCATAATTATGAACCAAAAGGTCGAAAAAAAGGTCCTAAAGAACGATTCCATGTATGTTGATAATGATGTACTGGTTTTTAAATCTTGTTTTCGAAATTTCAGTCTCATGAGCTTCTGACAATAATGCGAAATAATGTTACAGACTTGCAAGCATTGTCATGATAGTTTCCATTCCGACTTATTGTGGCATATTAAAAGTGCACATTCTGAAATTTCTAAAATCACAGTGAGTAACTATCATGTATATACAGCAGACTGTCAACATTTGTATTTATTTTAATCATACTCTTCTATAGAATTTTGAATGCAGCTACTGCTGTACTTCATTCAAAACAAGTCAAGGATGTATGCACCATATGAAGACAAAGCATGATTACATTCCTGCAAAAAATTGCAACCGCAATTATGTAAGTCTTGTTGGTTTAACTGTACTTATATAATACTGCTGAACTGTACTCATTTATTCATTTATATTACTCAGCGTGATTAGTCAATAATTTGTAAACTACTGTTTTAGAAATGCCTGTACTGTACAAAAGTGTTTGTTTCACACTCTAGTCAGTATAAACACGAGAAGAACTGTTTAGGAAGAGGCCCAATAGAGGAAATGGAGAGGGTTTCATTGACAGCTCCAGTGAACTGTAGCAGTAGAGTCATCTCAAATAGAAGTTCAGGTTTGTTATGCAACACTTTACTGTTTGAAAAATGGTGCTAAGAAGTTCTGGAGGGTCTCATAAGACAAGGAAGGAGACGTCATGAAAGTCTGATGTGAGTAGACAGTATCTGTTCCTTTCAAAATTTCAGAAACGGACTGCCTCAGCATTGTAAATTACTGGATTTCAAATCTTAGACACTTGCTCAAATCTATGATTGAAAATGGAAATAAGTTAATTTATAATAATATTTTGAAAAAAACATTTAAAAAACTGTCCAATAGATGTTGCTGATCAGTTTCCTGCAGGTACTGTAACTGCAGGCCTAGATTCCCCTGGGGTATGTGACATGAATCAGTATTCCAACACAACTTGCACCTCTGCAGTTTTTGCACAAGCTTTTCATTCTGCAGCGGGTACTTAAGGTACAGTATTTGCTTGTTAAAAACTACAATGAACAATATTATATACAAACATGCTTACAAATGAAATCATTCAATGATTATAGGTCTGCCCAGCAACACCCTGAACAGTACTTACACCAGTATCTGCTCGTTGTTGTACAACATTCATGCAGTTATCTACACCAGATGTGAGCACACCTAAAAGAGCATAACGAATGCTAGAGACTGGAAAGAAATTATTCGCTGAGAAAAAAAAAAAGAGAAAAAAAAATCGTGCTTTATAGTGGACTGTAACTAGGTAGGAGGAAAGAATTACAACACTGAATGAACTTATTTGGCATCTATAAGAGAAAACCCACATCTCATCCACTGGTATAGTTATAAGAATACATCCTATTTTCTGCATGTCTTTCATCTGATTTACTTCATACACGTAGTCTCTTAGTAGGAGCTCTCGCACTGTACTTTTATTTATTTATTGAATGAGTTCAATTTATAAATTTAAATAATTATCATGTAATGAAACAATGTGTTCAGTAATTTTTTTTCTTCATGTAAACTTACATAGGAGAACCTGCCAGAAACTTGTAGGCAAATGTGTCTTTGGAAAAGAGCATTAGTAAAAACATGTTTTCCTGAAGAAATACAAAAATTTGCACTCACACTGCAGTTTTATTCAACAAAGGCATACAAGTATACCTGCTACCTCATCCAAAAACACTTTCAGAGTGGTACACAAACATCAATGGTAACCTAGGTTTTTCTAAAGAAGCTTTGAGTGCTATTTGTGCAAGAACTATGGATTCGAGTAAAGAAATCCTATGTAATTTAGTAATGGATGAAATGGCTATTAGGCAACAAGTAGTCTACTGAAATGGACGCGCTTCAGGTTTTGTCAATTTAGGAACTGGAATACAGAACAAAGCAGACAATGTCCCGCTTGCTCGTTATGCGTGGACTTTCTTAGCGGCATCTATCAATGATAGCTAGAAAATTCCAGTTGCATACTTCTTTATTGATTCTCTTGGCGCCTCTGAAAGAGCGTCTTTATTGAAAACATGCCCAACATTGTTGTATGACAATGGTGCAGTTGTTAGGTCTGTGACATTTGTTGGAGCGTCATCTAACATTTCAATGTGTTCATCTTTGGGTGCTAATTTTGTTATGGGTCCACAATTCAAACCGTAATTTCCACATCCCAGCAATGGAGAAGACGTCTATGTATTTTATGACATCTGTCACATGATCAAACTAGTTAGAAATACATTTGCAGACTGTGGACCAATTCTTGATAATAGAAGTGACACTATTTCTTTCAAAGATGTGAAAAATCTGTATAACCTTCAAGAAGAAGAATGTTTAGCAATTGCTCCAAAGCTGATATTGCATCACATAAAAATTGACAACAAAATGAAGGTACGTCTGGTTTTAAGGGAATCAGTCAGCATTGGTCTGAAATACTTGCAAAAGAAGGTGAAACAAGGGGAGGAAAAGTACAAACAATTTAAAGATGTAGAAGGAACATCGACATTTTGTGCTGTATTTAATGAAGCTTTTGATATCCTGAATAGCTGCAACAGATTTCTAAACGCTAACTACCTCTAAATGATCAAACAAGACATATTTTAGAACAAAAAGCCTTGGCCATCAAAACATATATTGAGAGTCTGAAATTTAGACAAGGAAATAGACCACTCATTAGAAGTCTGAGAAAGACAGGCATTGTCGGCATAATAATCTGCCTTACTAACCTGACAGAGCATAGTCTACAGTATATGTTGACGTATAAATTACAACAAGATTTTGTAGAGACTCTGTTCAGCTGTATTCGCCAGAAGGGAGGCTACAATCGGAACCCAAATGCGGAACAATTTAAAGGTGCTGTCTGCCAGCTATTAGTATGGCATGAGATTAGGGCCTGTGACTCAGGGAACTGCAAACCAGATAACTTCACGATTCTGCATGTATCTTCAGCTATAAGAAACCAGATTGATCCCGGGGACGCAGTACTAGATGTAGAGCATGGACATGATGAAATTATAGATGAAGATATACAGAGTGAAGAAATGAGTTTTCATCTGCTTTCTTCATTTGTGGAAGATGTAATAGCTTACATTGGCGGTTTCACAGCTCTGCGGTTACACAAAATTCTCAATTGCACTCCTTGCAAAGAAGAACTAACTGATCACAGTAACTTATCCGACTTTATTGTCATGAAAAGTCATGGTGGTTTACTGTACTTGTCAAGGAGTCTCGTAACCATTTGCTCAATGGCCGAGAAATTAGTAAAAGAAAATTAATTTGCCGTTTTTAGCCAAAAGTGTATAGAGCAAGCTCAGGTAAAAATAATAACTGAACTTCCATCGTTTGTATTCAACAGCAGCACTTTCAATGATCATATCCGGGATCAAGCAGTTCTACAGGATTACGGCATTATATTAATTAAGTTAATAGTGAAAATTTATCTTAATATTAGAATAAAGTATCAAGCCAAACTTATGTCGAAAATAGATAAGCATATCCGCCATAAATTCAACACAATAATAAAATATTCACACCACTAGCAAAATGTGCATTTATTTTGTAGATTAATTTTGTTTTCTGATGTATCTACATGTATTTCAAGAGACTTTCCAGAAGTACAATATTTCTACTGCAAAATATTGCACTTGAAAATTGTAGGTCTCTCATTAAAAATAAAGAATCTTATAGTAACATATGAGTTACAGAAATTTGATTTTTGGCACAAGGGAATTTTTTACTGGTAAGTTGAAAGAAATATCTCCATAGAAAAATCACCTCTTATTTAACATCAATTGAAAATGCAAATCAAAATTCAAACTAAAATAAATATTCCATGAAGAACAACTAGTCAACTACGAGGGTCGTCCCAGAAGTACCTAGCCGAACGCATAGATGGCGCTACTAGGTTGAAAACACCGAGCGCGTTCGACAACATGCATCTTAGCAAGTACGAGATGACAAGTTTGAACACGTTCGGTCGTTTGGTATTCGAACAGTAGCGATTTTCAGTGAACGTGTTTAGCGTATTCATAAAAATGGAAAAAATTGGTCATCGTTACGTTATACAATATTTTCATTTGAAAGGGTTAAATCCAACCAATATCAAAACCGAGCTAGATGGTACTTTAGGAGAGTCTGGTCCATCATTTGCGACTATAAAATATTGGGTGGCTGAATTTAAACGGGGTCGAAAGAGTTGCGAAGATGAACACCGTAGTGGTCGCCCAAGTGAGGTCACAACGCCGAAAATGATCCAAAAAGTCCACAAACTAATACTCGATGACCGCCGATTAAAGGTACGTGAGATAGCAGACATGGTAAACATTTCAAAAAGTGCGGTACATCGCATTTTGGCCGAAAATTTGGAAATGAAAAAGCTATGCGCACGATGGGTGCCGCGTTTGCTAACGGCAGAGCAAAAACAGCGCCGTGAAGATGTTTCAAAGCAGTGTTTATCGATGTTTCGAAGGAATAAAACCGAATTTTTGCGCCGATTCGTCACAATGGATGAAACCTGGGTCCATCATTACACGCCTGAGACCAAGGAACAATCAAGACAGTGGACTGGGAAGGGAGAATCAGCTCCGAAGAAGGCGAAGACTGTTCCATCTGCAGGCAAAGTCATGGCGTCAGTTTTTTGGGATGCAAAGGGCATTATCTTCATTGATTATCTTCCACCAGGAAAAACAATCAACGGCCAATACTACGCGAACTTATTACAGCGTTTGAGCGAAGAAAAAAAAAACGACCGCATTTGGCCAAAAAAAAAATCCTCTTCCATCATGACAATGCTCCCTGCCACACGTCCGGTGTCGCGATGGCCAAAATCACCGAGTTGAAGTTCGAACTGCTACCCCACGCACCTTACTCTCCAGATATGGCGCCCTCGGACTATTTTCTTTTTCCAAACCTCAAAAAATGGCTGGGTGGTCAAAGATTCTCGAATAACGAAGAAGTGAAAGCGGCGGTTGATGGCTATTTTGCGGAGCTTGACGGATCGTACTACAAGCAAGGGATCGAAGCATTCGAACATCGCTGGACCAAGTGTATAGAGTTGAAAGGAGACTATGTAGAGAAATAAAACCGATTTTTGCCAAAATTTTTGTTTTTTCATTGTTAGGCTAGGTACTTCTGGGACGACCCTCGTAGATAGAGAGTGAGGACAGAAACACCAAAAGTTAACACAAGGCATTTGCTAGGTAACATTTACATGGAAATAAAAATGTGACAAGATTTTATCAGTATGCGGTGTCCATCTAGTAGTATATAGTCAAAGACATTCAATAGTATTAAAATACTCAATCTAATTTATAAAATTTTCAACAGAATGGTAGATGACCCAAACGAAACAGATGATGGTTCAAATATACAGGAGAATCAGTCGCGTACCACCAACCACAGTAATACATCAGACAAAGAGCCAATATGTTCGAAAACTCCTCGTTTAGGTTACACCGCCAAATCTCTGAAGTCGCTGAACGTAACGTTACAGAAAGTATCTGATGAAGCACAAAATCGAGCAGAAAATAAGAAAGATTTCCAAGAAAATATCCTGGCGACTTACAAGGTGGAGGTCAATAATGCCAACAAGTTTTGAGACCAACTGCTGGAAATGAAAAGGAAAAAAATGGAACTGCTCAGTACAGGTATAAAATAATGCACAATACATATTACAGACCATCGGTATCCATATCATCCATGAGTGCATCAATAGGTTTCATGTTTGCTTTGGAAATCTCTTCATCTTCAGAGGAAGATTCTGCTAATTCTTCAATGAACGCTTGTATAATGCTCATGGTTAAAACTTAATATCCGAACACTTACTCTCAATACCAACGTCTAAACTGTTGTACTGAACTGATGAAAAAACTGACTACAAAAAGAAAAATTCTACAGATTGTCGGGAAACCGTTCTTTTTGCCCTTTACAACTTTTCACAGCTAAAAACAGATGTGATCCTACACCACGAAAAACTCACAGCACAACTGTTTGCCTTATTATCACACATATATGTATGTAAACGAGTCTTATCCAAAACTTTATGTTAACTACTTTTAACTAAATAATATTAAGAGAAACATTTCATTTCATGCAATAGTGTCTCATCTTACTTAGAGTATTATGATATTTTTACAAGTTTGTTCATTGAGTTTTTGTTTAAATAATGATTTAGTCTACTAGTTGTAAATATCAAAGATTTATTTAGTAATTTTAAGTGAGCAATTCCGTGATTTTATGAAAGTGGTGCTAAAATTTTAGTCAGAATAAGTCTAAGGCTATTTCTCTGTGTTAATTTTTTGTTTCATTAATGAGTACTGTCCTAATCTCATTTCAAATTATACTTAACAAGAGTTTTCAAAATACTGTGACTGTTTCATTGCCTGTCCTTTGTATGAGATGTTTGCAATCGTGTACTTTACTCCTAAAACATGGTTCTCCACATAATTTCTCCTCTGAGATAGCAGTGGGTAAGTTTTTAACACAATTTAAACCTGGAATGAAACATATAAATTGTAATACCTATAATACATCTCTATAACTTTTGAACTAGTCCCCACCATTCAATACTTACTTGATAAACGTAGGTCATTGTTCTCCACCAGGTTAAATACAACAGCATAATATATCTTCTCTTCATGTTGAAGGTTTGAAATTGAAGAACACTTGGCCACGGCATAAGAATTTCCAATATCGTGGCACATTTTGACTGAGCCACGGCATGAGAGTTCTCATGACGTGGATAGATAATATTTTTAATTGCTCTGCCCCCTCCCCTGATCAACATGAATTGAGCAGAAGGGTGTTTATGTCCTGTGGGATACACAAACAATAAATTTCACCCACAAATTCCCCCAAACAGAAACTTTTTGAATGGAAAATTTTACTCTGTGAAAATTGCTCTTTTATTTTAGAATTACCCAGATATCGCAAACGCTCAACATATTTGAGACAGTTTTTCCTTTGATAGTTTTAAAAAACTATCGATACTATCGATTGTCTCAAAAACCTTCAATAGTATCGATAGTTTGATAGTATTTACAACTATCGAATGCACATCATTAATTAATACCTAGATATGGAATGGTCAAGTTTCTCTGTGAGCAAAAAGTTATCAGTGTTAGCACGACGTTCATTCGCTGGCGTACACTGGGCAGGCAACACAATGGGAGATAGTGTATGTAAAAGCGGGAGAGCGCAAGGTTTTAAGCCTGTTTTCAGTCCCTTCAAATATTATATTTGTATTTAAAAACTGCAGAGCGTTTTATTTGAGCTTTCTTTCAAATATTTCCATGTGTTAATTATCTATTCATTTTGATTTAAATCGGGCTACAAACCATGCCTATGTCATGCTCAGCTTATGGTTGAACCAATTGTCAAATGAAGAATTCCGGGATTTGTTTGTTCAAGTAAGTGAACCATGTAATTAGGGTAGTGTTGTAAAGTGTTTGCTAACACACAACCTAATTATTAGGTAGCCTGTAGTTAGTAAAATTAGGTTATAATCATTGAAATTGTCTTTGGTTGCATTTGGAAATACGTTTCCATTTCAAAGGAAAAATGTTTTATTGGGCGAAAATTTGCAAACCTACAATGGCAAGTTGAGTCTGTAGTCCTCAGTTTTTAAATCCGATTACATTCAGAATAAAAGGTAGATTTTGGGAAAATTGAAACCAGATGCTGTTCCATCAGTTTTTCCAACATTTCCCAAACACTTACAGATGAAACGACCAAAAATGAGACGACGAGCGAGCGAGGAGAGAGGGAGGGAGAGAGGGAGGGGGAGAGAGAGAGAGAGAGAGAGAGAGTGAGAGAGAGAGAGAGAAATGTGTCACCTACATGTAAGTTGATAGAAATACTATAGATGTAAATTATATATTATTGTATAATCGTTGCTAAAAGGGAACACCGTTATCACTTACTACAATAGGTATCAGAGGTTGCCATTCCTAGTGCTCAAGAAACAAAGGTGAATAATGTTATATTACGAGGGGCAATCAGAAAGAAAGTTACACTCGCGCACCAATTCCGCGCATCTCAACTTGGAACTCCACGCCAGTCTTAAAATACACTTACATCTCTCTACTTTACCCTTGTGCAACATACGTACGGGTATTTTGTTTAGTATCCCCGTAGTATTTGGTTGAAATTGCGGGGCGCATTGAATGATTGTGCAACATTGAAAGGCGTTCTACAGTTCGTTATTTGTGGTCTAAAGGACAAAATCTTAGTGAAATTCATCGGGAAATTATTGCAACATAATATGATGATAATGCAATGTCAAGGCCATGATCTCAAAATGGTGTACAATGTTCAAAAAGGGTGAGATTACATGGAAGATAATCCGCGCGCCGGCCGGCCTTCAACAGCGCCTATGGATGCCCATGTGAACCGCATCAATAATCTCACTTGTGGGAACCATAGAGTGAAATTTTGGGATATTGCCATGGAATCAGACATTCCATATGGTAGTGTGTGTTCAATTATTCATGACGAATTAAAATATCACAAAATTTGTGCGTGTGTAACAAACGCCCTTTTGAAAAAATTTAAATGGGAAGTGTGGTCACATCCACCCTATGTGACTTCCATCTGTTTGGTCTGATGAAAAATGCCTTGTGAGGAGAGCACTTTTCAAGCAATGAGTGTAAAAATTTTGTGGCCGACTGGCTGCAAAAAACTGGACAGAATTTTTCTATGCACAAGGACTTGAAAAACTTGTACCATGTTACAAGTGCTGAAATCTTTTAGGTGATGATGTTGAGAAATAGAAGAAGGTTTGTAGATCCTGAAAATATATTTGCTTGATTTTTTACGATTCTTTTTTCATTTGTTTATCGCAAAGCGTAACTTACTTTTGGATCGTCTCTCGTATTTATTTACAATTGAATAATAATTTTTGGGGTTATATAGTACTTCATTCTAAGCTGCAGGTAACACATAATTCCGGGGACAATCTTCAGCTGGCATTGAATGATGATGTCCCCACTCCTGTTGCAAAGCTACAAAACTTTATGGCGTGAATTAAATAATGGGTTAAAAGTGAAGAACCAGAAAATCCCTTACCAGATCTGATTTTAGTTTGTAAGGTGATACATATTCTACCAAGTAGCTTTGAGAACTGTAAATCCAGTTTGATGTTACCTTCAACCCAGGTAGGAAATTTGAGGTAGCGCTACGGGTAGTGAAGAGTAGCACCAATACAGTAGTGAATGTATCGAGTATATACAAGGGTTAAATGAATGTATAGTTGTTCGTGAAAATTACAGCGAAAATAGAAGCGCCGCCACTAGTAGCACTAGCAGTAGTAGAAAGTGTAGCGGTAGAGTATTTGCTTATGTAGCGAGTGTATACCATCACATCGGTCGCACTATTCGTAGCGCTCCCACAAGTTTGAGAGTTGATAAAAGTCATCATGTGTATACAGTATGAAGCCAATGAAATTGGGGAATATTTAATCACCCGCGGAAAAAAATGCATATTCCAAGCGATCGAGAACCGCTAGGACACCCACATAGGCGCCGACTTATGGAAAATATTGGTGGGGAGGGGGGGGGGCAGAATCAAAGTTATCACGGTTCTTAGGAGCGGTCGAAAATCCCTCTCTTTGAAAATTCGAATGGTCGTCTTCCATCTATTTTGGTGCCGAAATTATATCCTTCTCATTAATAGGTACTTATCATATTTTACTTTCTTTTTTGTTAAATTTAAAAATTGATGGTCAAATTTGTTGTACTTTATCCATTTGTTAGTTGAAAATATTGAGGGGGGGGGGGGTGGCGTTGCCCCTATAAAGTTGCAAGCTGTCGCGAGTTGGCAGTGGTTTGCAATGCATATCTACGTTCAGATTGTGGGAATACGTCCGGCGCCAGCGGCTTGTCATCTCTCAAGTCATACGCCTTTGATGTTTGTGCAGAATTTACTGACAAATTACGGAAACGGTCGAGCCCTCTGGCGTCATCGCATTCCTTTCCAGGTGCCAACGCGCATTTTGTGTTTCCACGGTGTGAAGTTTGTCAAACTTAAGGCGCCGCTCGTCAAGCTACACGCCGTGGGAACAAGACTTTATACTGATAGTTCAGTTACTGACGGGGGCAATTTCTCTTTCCTTCCCGTGCTTTCCTTTTACCATTTTTAGACTTACGCAAGTTTACAAATCTGCGGTTCGCGAATTCAAAACACAAAATTCTTTGCGCATACACCGTATCGCTCCTGAATCCGTGAGTTAGTCTTTGAAAATATATTTCTGTGTAAAATTCAGTTTTGGAAAACTTCTATTCTTTCGAAATTTCTGATTTAAGCCTTCGGAAGCTTACAAATGAATTAAAAAAGACGACTATTTTCGCATTCGCCACTTTGAAAGTCTTTAGTCATCAACCCTGTCGAGAGAGAGGAGGGGGGATACCCCGGGGCCAGACTTCCAAGGGGCCTGATATTTTAAAAGGTCTGAATTTCAATCATACGGTACATCAAATCAGCAATCACTCCTTACACCATGAAAGAAACCTCTCTTATCCCGTCGCTTATAATTTTTTCCCATATAACAAAAGAAAAAACTGAACTGGAAGGAGAGGGGGCCGTGGAAATTCCCCCAGGTCTTCTTTGTCTGTCTACGGGGCTGTTAAGCATGCACGGTACGGCCCCCGATTACCTGAGTTAGTCCTTGGAAATATAATACTCGACTGTTAAATTCCATTGTTCGGAGAATTCTCATTTTTTTTGAAATTTCTGATTCATACTGAAGCTTATACAGGATGGGCCAATTTGGGTGTCATTTGATGAGTTCACTGATGTTGAAAAAAGGTGAACATTTTAAACAAATTAGATCGTTGAATTTTATTCAGGGTGGTTTTTTGATGTTTGGGATTTGTTTCTTTGCAGGTGTATCGCAAATGTAATTGTCGGAAGGTTGAGCAGTGAAGAACCAACAAATTCGTATTTGCTTGATTCAGTTGTTCTTAATAAGGTGAACCATCAAACTGTGGCAGCTGCTTTCAATGATAGCATGAAATTATTGTGGCCAAATGGTGTAAAATATTCCAAAGTTTACCTTTTTGTTTCGGATGCTGCAAGGTATATGGTGAAAGCTGTATCCGGGTTGCAGACACTGTATCCGAGGATGCTGCATATGACATGTTTGGCCCACGCATTACACAGAGTGGGAGAAACAGTTAGGCTTTCTTTCCCCAAGGCTAACAGCTTGATCAATAACACCAAGAAAGTGTTCAAAAAATCGCCATATCGAATAGAAAAGTTTCGTGAATGTTGTCCAGGTATACCGCTGCCACCTGAGCCTGTGATTACTCGTTGGGGAACGTGGCTTGAAAGTGCTGATTACTATGCGAAGTACTTCAATGAGGTTAAGTCTGTAATTGATATGTTTGACGACAACGATGCTGCAGCTATTACAGAAGTCAAGGAGTTATTTTCTGATGATAAGGTGAGATCGGAACTAATTTCGATTTAATTTCATTACAGTTTTTTGGCAAAATCAATTAAAAGTTTGGAGAAAAAAGGAGCTGAAATTTCTGAAGTGTTGAATATTGTAAAAGATGTTCTGAGTAAAAAAGCCGGTGTTCCGGATCAGGCAGTTAAAAATAAATTGAGTTTTGTACTTTCCGTGAAAGTGAAATTTTCGGCGCATCGCATCTACAATGTGGACGAAACTGGTCTCACCATTATTCAATCAAAGAACCCACTGATTATTGGTCTGAAAGGGAAGAAACAAATTGGAGTTCTTTCATCTGCCGAGCGAGGTTCGTTAATCACCATAGTATGTTCGATGAACGCGACTGGCTCTTTTATTCCACCGTTGATTGTGTTCCCATCCAAAAAAATACAAAATTCGTTCAAAGATGGAGCTCCAATTGGCACTGAATTTAGGTTCGAATTTTAATTTATTGAGAGAATTTATTTCTGAACTTTACATGGCCTAGGTGTTTAATCAAAGCGTTTCTGTGTTTTATAATTTAGATGTCATAAAAGTGGCTGGATACAGACGTGGATTTTTACAGATTGGTTCCATCACTTCTTAAAATGGAGCAAACCTACCACAGATGATCCTGTTCTATTGATCTTAGCTGGAATTACAGCCATACACAAAACTTAGATGTTACACAACTGGCTCGCACTAATCACGTCACGATCATTTCCATTCCACCTCACACCAGCCACCGCCTCCAACCGCTCGATGTCGCGTTTGTGGGTCCGTTAAAAACGTATTACAGCGAAGAGATTCGCAAATTTATGAGTGAATTTCAAAGACCAGTGGAGCAGTGCGACGTCGTTAAATTATTCGGTGCGGCGTTCAAATTGGCAGCTTCGTACGGCAACAGCGAAAGTGGCTTCACAGCTAGCGGTATTGTACCTTTCAAGCCGAATATTTTCACTGTCGCGGACTATGCAGAAGAAAAAGAACGTAAAAAACGCCTAAAGTTGGAAGCAAAAGCTCGCCGATTAGCCGCTGCTGCAGAAGCTGCTGCCGCAGCCGCTAAAAATTTTGAAGATCAGCAGAGAGCTCGTCAAATGGCCGCTGCCGCCGTTATGCAGTCTGTTTGTGAAACGAATCCTAGAATTATTCAAGAGAGGCTGCAGACAGCTTCGTCTCAGACGACACCTAATGCAGTAGCGAACCCAGACGCAGCAGGTAAAACTTTTTTCCCGTAGCTACTTAAGCATACGTCAATCATGCTATGGCAAGGTAAATAACTTTTGTAACTTTTCAGATCCTTCTATGATGATGACGCCGACTTCATCTCTTGTTTTGGTCAATTCAACACCTGCGGCATCCGTAGGCCTATCACGTAAATTAGTGGATTCGTTAAATTCATCAACTTCTTCGGCTTCTTCGACTTCTCCATTTTTGATTACACCTGAAACAATTCGACCGATTCCTCGTCTAGCAGAGAAGAAAACTGGAACGAGAGGTAGACCTGCTTCGAAGTGCGAAATTTTAACAACGTCTCCATACAAAAATGCTTTGACAGATTCTGTAAGCCTCCGTGCTGCTACGGAAGCCAAAAAAGCTGCACGACTCGCCGAGAAAGCTGCACAAAGTGGAACTTTGAAGAATTCCAAGCGGGGACGTGTAGGTAGACCGCTAAAAACTGCGCCAACTCCAGACCCCTCTTCAACTGATGCTCCGAAAAAGCGTGTGGGTAGATCACCAAAAGCTCAGCCCACGTCGGAACACACTCCAGCCAATAGTTCAACGAAACATGCAGCTACCACCGATTCTACAGAACACAGTTCAAATGTTGCTTTAAAAAAAACGCAAGATCGCCTCACAAGAAGTTGAATCTGAGGATAGCTCAGCGAGTGAGAGCGAGTATGAGAGCAGCTCGAGCAGTGGAAGCGAGTCAGAAAGCGAGAACGAGTGCGAGAGCAACCGTGGTACCTCCTCAGGCGAGCAAAATCCAAAATGTTTATATTGTAACACGAAGTTTTTGGATCAACCTGGGGAGAAGTGGGTACAGTGTGGAGGGGATTGTCTGAGGTGGGCGCATGAGGAGTGTGCAGGATACGAGGAGGGTATGGGAGGCTTCACGTGCGAATTCTGCACCTAATTCGTGTATATAATTGATTATTTTCGTAATAAACAAAGTATTCCATATTTGGCGTCCACTTTTTTTCACTTTCGAAATTCGCCATTTTGTTTTTCTCTTTATAGCAAGAAGAAGAAGAGCCGGAATAAGTTGAGCTTTTAGTATGGTATAATTTGGTCCTTTAGGCGTCTTTTAGTGCAAATTCGAGATCGATATGTATTTTAGGGGGGGAGCTATGGGGGAAACAAAGATGCTATTCCATAATAGGGAACTCTCCCCTACTCTTATCAGATTGTGTATGATAGTTAACGTTTGTAGTTTGTTACTTCGTGAATATATGTATACACACTTGCCGTCTATAGCAAAATATTATCCAACAGACATTGACATTATTTTGCTATTTTAGGTAACTTCAGAAAGATAAAGAAACCAGATCCTTTGGACCAAGAATTTGCGGCGTTAAGCTCCGAAATGATGAGATATTACAGGGAAAAAAGAAATAACGGTGGTGCATCATCAAGTTGTATTGAAGACCAGTTTGCTGCGTTGGTGGCAGCTGAACTGAAAAAGTTACCAGAAAATGGTCAAATGGAAAAAAAAAAGGCAATTATGGCAATTTTATACAATATATAACACTAGTAGATATCAAGAAAGAACCCGCATTCTGAAAGGTGCTTCCTACTAATAATTTTGGGGTGGTTGAATTCGAAGTTCCCTGCTGCTTTTCCGTATGATTATTAGTATTCAGTTTAGTCCAGTCAGTCTGGTCGACAGCGTCGACTATAAACTTTTCGGCTTCTTGTCTAACGCTAACTGAGATTGTTTTGTTAGTATCTAGATCTTGGCGGGTTTTCTTTGCTATCTTGTTTATACTTTTAACTGTACAGAGCACAGGTCTGTGGTCTGAGGAGAATTCGAATTTTGCAATAACCCTAATAATTCGTAATCATTCTTTGGGAATTCTGGACCATTGACTTACAGAATGCGTGTTTTTTTTGTTTTTTTTTCGATTTAATTTGTCTTCCAGTAATTGACTAACGACTCTTTTAATATTTGTGCGTAATTTCCTATTTTTAATTAAGTATGGGTAAGATGAATTTTATCAAGTTATATGTTCTCAGGTCATGAATCTGAATGAATAAGTAAATCAGTTTTTCATGTTTTATTGCAGACAAATCCATAAATAAATAAATAAATGGGTGCTTTGTTACTTATGTCCTGCAAAATTGAATATTTTCGATGTTTTGAAACTAGAACATAACATACACTACCCCGATGTAGAATGCACTCCTCGGTCAATATATAAGTCCTGCCATGGACAACTTTTATCGGATTCAAAGAAGTTTTGCAGTATCTGGCGATACGTATATACTTCTGCAGACGTTTTTTTGGGGTTTTCTGGCACGATAGGTAAAAAGCCATTTGGTTTAGACCTCCATCTGCCAGGTACAGCTGTGCCCTTCGCATCATAATGATCAATTACATGTTTAGGGCAATATAATTTTTCATTTTCAGTAAATTCATTATTTGCATTTTGTAAATAATTGTGTAAGCATACAATGCTAAGTACGATGTTGTCAATATCACGTACATCTCTAACATGAATCGGAGCTCGGAAAATTTTCCATCTCATGGTGAGTATACCGAAAGAGTTTTCAATGAGATCCCTCGCTCGTGACAAACGGTAGTTGAATATTTGCTCCCCTCTGCTTAATTGTTTACCAGGATATGGTCTCATAATACGCTTTGATAGGGGGAACGCTTGGTCTGCGACAAAAAATGCAGGAATCGCAAGTGTATTATTTGGTAAAGTAATTTTGTGAAGGGGTAAATTCGCTTTTTCTTCTGTAATACGTCTACCCATAGGGGACTCAGAAAACACGCCACCATCGCTATAGATTTAAAATTAAAGAAAATAGTACATGTAATGCTTGTAATGCTGAGAACGATACCCCGGAGCATGCAATTACTAGATGCAGAGCCAGCGGCACAAAAAAAAATACTAAGTCTGACTACCCTAAACAAAATGGAATTGGAAAAATATCTGGGGGAACTCGGGTGGTATCATGAAGGGAAGGGAAGAAGAGGGTTCGTCCATTCTTGCACATAGCTCCGGGTCATCGTAATTAAAGCAATCGTCGCGAACACCGCAATGTGAGGCCGTCTTGGATCTTTAATGGACAAGTCAATAAACAATCGCTGGATCTTAGGTAGCCATTGCGAAAGAATTATAAAAATTTTACAATATTTAAAATAAAGGGGGGGGGAGAAGACACCTTGCTTTAGGACTGGGCAGGATCTCATATTCTTTCCTGCTCACCATAAATAGGCACTTGAACATGTCACCCCCCCCCCTGGTTTGCATTTTTTCCTCAACTCTTTCAGAATGACTTCTATCAAGCAATTAAAAAGTGAAAAGAATAGTCTGATTTCTTCAATTATTCAATTTCCCGTTGCGCTATATTTTCCCTTCTTCTAACAATATTTTTCAAGTAATTAGGATCCCTGCTGTAGGCAGTCTGAAGTCATTCTTACTGTCCTGTATTCATCCATATACTATATTATTTTTGAAGACGCGTTGCTAATTCATCTTACATACATATTATGCTTCACTTGACATGTTTCTGGCAAAAGGTGATGGTTCAGGTGACGAGGAAATAGGAAATTGGAGATTATTTCAATTGTTTGTGGAACTGAATCTTGAGCATTCAAAGATTGACCGCATCCTTCAAGTTTTACGAAGATGATATAAATATCCTCAAGAAATTCTTCAACTTCCTGCTACTTTCAGAACAGCCGTTGGTCCGTATCCAAATTTCAATGTCAAACAATTTATGGTTTCTACTGAAGGTCATGTCACTGTTATTGAGAATGGCAATTTGAATGATGACAATAATTATAATGGTGGTGATAAGAGTTAAGACCAACTTTCCGGAGCTTTTGAGTCACAGTAATAGACTGAGCCAACATATTTATTTTGGCGTTCAGAATGCAATAAATATTGGTCTAGCATCTTTTGATCGTGATGCCACTCACTTGAATTTGGAAATAAATGTTGATGGAGTGTCTTCATTTGACAATGCAAAAAAGGAGATATGGCCAGTTTTAACATCATTTTCTGAGCATCCAGTCTTTCCAGTTGCCTTACACTATGGTAAATCTAAGCCACCAGATGCAAATTTATTTCTATAAGATTTTGTGAATGAGATGTTGGCTATACATAAAAATGGTGATACGATAATGTTTCAAAAGAAGGCATATAAACTGCGTTTATACTGTGGCCACACTGACAGTCCGGCTAGGAATTTCATTCTGTCTCTTCCTTTATTCAACTCCTATGATGGTTGTTATCGATGTCACGCTCATGGTAAATACATTAATCGAAGAATTTATTTCCCAGAAATAGATGCTGCTCCTCGAACAATAGAAGAAGTGAAGGGCATCTTCGCAATGTGAGAACAGCAAGAGTACTGCATTGCTGAAAATTCCATATTTTGATATCATTAGACAAATGGTTCTGGATTCACTGCATATTCTTGATTTAGGAGTTGGACGTACAAAGTTACTTGGTCTTTGGACTACTGGAGTAAGAAATCCGTTCCTCATTGCGCCTTCACGCTTGAGAGAAAACCTCGTGCGCTTGATGAATACACGCATTACAGGGGAAAAGAAGTGCGCCAAATATTGTTGCATATGGGACCAGTGATTTTGAAGTTCAACGGCGAGGAGTGTCGCGGCATCAATCGTGAGAGAGTCGTCGCCGTGTAAATGTGTATGGACTGTATGTACGTATTCGTATGTATTTATATTTATGTATGATCGAAATTCAACAATATTTTATTGAGATGTTGTTCACCGCGTGGCAGAACAGAACTGATTAGATTTTGGGGTCAATCGATTGAACGGGAAGTGAGGAAGTGGGAGTTAGGCTTGTGAACATTAAAAAAAAAACAAAAAAACTGACTGTTATTTTTTTCAGTAAACATGAAAATTATGCTGGAGGGTATAGTTATCATGTGGGCGATTTCACTCGTCCTATGAAGGAAGGCTTGCAAATTGCCAACAGCGATCATACTGTTAAGTTTGGTGTTTCCAAAAAGTTAGATAACTCAATTACGTACACGGTATATTGTCTGACAAGTACATCGCGTTAGGAACCGCATATATAAACCGGTTAGCCGGACGTGAAGGAGCTTGGCAGCTTCAGCGCTTCCCACAAAGTCCATTGTCCCCTGAGTCGGCTTGATGTTACTGCCTAGTCAGGTGGTTGGAGTTATAATTTTGAATCAAGTGTGGATACCATATCTCTACTGCCCCTGAATCCGCCAAAAGGGAGCAAATCTGTCCACCCAGAGGCCCTTACTACCTCTACCGTGGCATCAAAAGGTGCCACAGGGTCAGACACCTCCCAGTAACAGTTCCACATCCCCAAGACCCCCACCCATGGCAGCGTTAGGGAGAGCCGCTTTCTGAACTATGGCCACTCACTCTCACACCTTTAGGTGCCATATTCTGATGGGCGACCTTGGGTAGGGCTAGTCGGGATAGCTTACCCTCGCTTTCCGAACGGTTTTTTGCGTTAGAGTTTTTCCTTCTCTATGCCAAACAGTACGCGCCGCTGCGGCTCGCTTACTAGCCGCGTGTTTCACAACGCTGAGTAAACGGCCAGCGGTGTGCACATACACAGTGCCATTTTTTTGATTGATACTGGTGGGGTAACACACCCTGTTCCCATGAACTGGCAGGGTTACAGGGCGCGCTTTCCACCTTTGTTGGCACTGTTGTCGCCGAGTTCGCTAGGATATTAAGGGGATTAGCGAGTATCACTAGCTTCAAGCACTCGTTGGGCCCGCACCCAAATGCAAGGACTGCGTAATGGGTACTTGACCACTTGGCCACAGAGCGACACGCATATCATCCCACCACATACTGATACGGACCCATGACTGGTCCAGACCCCCTGTTCTTCGAGATCCTACACCCAGTTCCAAGGCACCGAGTAGCCTGTCGCCATCCGGGGCGGACCATGAGAGGTCCAGCAACAACCCGCCTGGACAGGCACAGGAATGCCCCAGGCCAGTCTACCAGTAGGAAAGCGACCCGACACGACCCATACCAGCCGGATAACGAATGAGCGATTAACCGCCTTGACTGAGGCGTAAACAACCACCGGCTGCATCGCACCCAATGCGGTTGCACCGCACTGAAGCAGCTACAGGTACCTCGGCCGACAATACTCTCCCTCAAACTCATGTCAGCCCATCAGGAGCCCCCCAGACCACCGCAGGCAGAAGACCCAGGAAGCGCAAACCCATCCCCAAGAAACCAAGCAATGCCAAGACAGGCTCCCCTATCAGCACCTCAGCAACCCTACAAAGAAGGAAGAAAGGGGACCCCGAACAGAGATTCGTTTAATTTGGAATTTTGATTAGTTGGAATGGCCACAAAGGGTGGATGCCATATTTGTAATGCCCCTGGATCCGTCGAAAGGGGCAACTTTCTTTCTTTCTTTCTTTCTCTCTCTCTCTCTCTCAAAATTATAGCACAGTACCTACATTGTTGAACTAATATTGAGTAGGTTCTAAACTCTGTATTTGTAAAGTTTTTTTAGATTATATAGGTAAGTATTTAGTTAAATGTTTATGTGTAAAATTAATAATAACAACTCTTGCATAAATTTTTCTCATACTAACAATGTGTGAATTATTTATTTTCTTCTTACAGTTACCTTGTGTCACTTTTAATTTACTGGGGCTGCTTAGTACCATAATTAATTCACCAAGACAAATATCGACGATGACTGCAATTTTGATGAGGAAGGTCGACACACAAATATGTCAAGTGATCTCTCTATCCAGCTATTGAATTCTATGGCCATAGCGGACCGTGCTGCAAGAAAACAATGAATAAATCGATTTCAGCTAATAATAAAAATAGATAAAGCTCAGTCTTATCGATAACAAAATTTTCAAACCATGAAAATCGAGTTTTCACCTTCTTTTCTTTTTGTTTTTCTTTTTTCGTGGCATCGCAGCATCAGGTTTCCCCTCTCTTTCACGTGAATGTACGCCTTAAAACCCAAAAGTTAAAATCGGAATTTTTTGAACTATTTAGCGCTGATGTAAACGTGACTATTCGAGCGTATGATTTTTATTTAAAATTGAAGTGTCGGAATGTATAACGCCTCAGCGTACCAAGTAATATGAGGAACAAGATGGGTAAGTACGAAGTACGAAGTTTACTCTTACGTTCTATATGGATACTTATGGCTTTATAGTACTTTTTTGTACTCATATAGTCATAACTTCATAAAATATTGTGTTTTTTGTAATGAGTTATCCTACTCTTATCTCACTAATGCTTTTTCATTTTCATGCAGAATGATTCATTATTTGGTTGAGAGTGACAGGAATATCCCTGCTCGTGTTCGCCCGAGCTACAACCACGATTTCACTTTTGTTTTAGAACGTGTACTAGTTCATTTTGACTCGGAATTTGAATATAACCACCCAAACGTCCGTACGTATCACCTCGTCGAAGAAAAGTCAGAGTTCTAGCCAGAATTCGTTCGTCGTCGACAATCGCAATTCGTCGTCTCACACGTGCCGAAAGAAAACGACGCTTGAGTAGAGTCTACAGAATTATCAAAGAGAAAAATTTAGAGATCTAGAAGCCAGATACTTATATCGACTAGTGTCGTGGTAATCATCAATAACAAAAATTATCGATTTTTCTCATCCCTAGTTGAAGAATATTCAAGAGTTGCTCGAAAACGTATATCTGTATTAATTTTTGTTTCCTGTTCAGTGATCTGATTGAAGCAAAATCATGCCACAATCGAGAAAAGATTTAATTAGGGAGTATTTTAGATACAACAAAGAAACGGACAAAAGCGAATGTCTCGTGAAGATCGACAACTCTGGAATTAGTATTGATAACCCAGATCACGATGATGATGCCAATCCGAATGTTATTTTGGCTTGTCGTCAAGAGATAGAATATGTAAGAAGAAAAAACGAGATCGTTGCTTGATTTTAGATATAAGGCGTTTTCTCTATCTATTTCTTTATTTACAGGGTAACAAATGCAGAGATATCATAAATGATATCCTTTTCATTCGTGTAAATCATAAATTTCTTAATTCTGAGTAAATCTTTATTATTTTTATTTATTTCTTTCTGTTATAAAACAAGAACGTGATTCAAAAGCCTGAACCTATGGTATTTCTGGTTTGAATTGGGGATTAAAGTTAAAGAGTTTCAATTGTTGGCACTATTGCGTCTTATCAATGGTATAAAGGTGATCATGGAGATATTTTATCCGTAAGCGTTAATCTTGGCTTCTTTACAACCTACAAGCTCACCAGCTAGCTTGTTAGCTTGTATCTTGTAAAGAAGCCAAGTGAAAATGGCCCTAATGCAGAATGTACATGATGTACATATGAAGACATGATCACCCATTCATCCCCCCTCGCTTACACCAGCTCTGGTGATCTTGCAGCGCACTCTAGTGCAGGTTAAAACCCTAATTGATTACTGGTTACAACATAGCACACTTACCCTATTCAAAAATGCAGCAAGCTCATAGCCAATAGCTGATAGCTAATAGTCTTTACATTGTGCACTAAGCCAATAGCCAGCTAATAGCCATTCAAATTGCATACAAAAAGCTATAGCTAATCAATATCTAGTCAATGATTTCAAGGTCACTAGCTATAGCCAATAGTAATAGCTATTTTCATTGGATTTCAGTCCCTAATGAATAACGTGAAACAGTCGTAATAATGTAATATGCGAAAAACAGAAAAACAGAGAATACAGTGTAACACATAATATATCGTTGTCTTATCTTGTAGTAAGGAGGGGAGATAACGTAGAAGAAGGACGAGGTTGTATAGCTTAACACAATGATGCCGATATATTGATACATTGATTCATTTTTTAGAACGAAAAATGCCGTATTAACATTAATGGGCGACAAGTAGCCCGAAGCACATATTTCCGCAAAAGGAAGTAGGTAAGAAAAAATTTAGTGTCTTTGGGGTAATTTTTATTGACGAGAAAAATTGAAAGATGTCTGTTTATTGCAATATTTAGGTTGTAAGTCTAAGCATTCAAACCAGGCCAGTACTACTCGAAGCTGAAGGCGAGTGTTGTGAAGAGGATTATGATGCTACAAATAACAATGTTGGGAATGGGAACGACCACCATGCTGACAATGAAGATCGTGATCACAAGGATCCCGATCGTGTCAAAAGTGAATATGACTGGGCCGAAAATGGTACAAAAAACTTGCGTTTCACTTTTTCGATTTGATGTTTTATAATTCATATATTCTTTTCAAGAAGATTCGTCAAGAAGGAACTCTCCCTTCCAGTGTTTTTCGAAAAAGAGTCATTACTCAAATTTTAGAAAAATACGGACTGCATCGAAAAAGAAAAGCCAACATCCTGACAGAGAATGTCAAGAATACTTTACGTATACAAGGACGACATTTTCCCTCCTCCATGGTTAACGATCGTAATAAGAAGAAGCAGAAGCGATGTGTCGTCCATTTGAAGACGACGAAAAATCCTCCTCAGCGCTAAGACACAACTTACGAATGTGCTGATTGCAGAGTACGCTTATGTCTTGTCCCTTGTTTTAAGACCTATCATACTGAACTGAATTACTAAAAGTATTAATAGTATAACAGTAACCTAATTTTGAAGAGAACAAAAAAACCTTTGATTACCGTTTTCTTTTACCAAATACGTTATGATTCCTAGTTTTTTATACTCCTATTTTAATGTTTATAATTGTTCTCGTATCTGTTCCTATTAAATAATCAATGAAGAAATATAAGAGCGTATATTTACGTTTTCGGTACGCACATGGTTCAGTAACGTTGGACGTAAATTTATGTCAAGCAGCTAGCTGGGTATCACGTGTTGAACGTATAATTCTTAAGGAAGACTGTTGGGATTAATAAATTCATCTTTCCCCAGAAGGATGACATTGCATGGGTGCTCAAAAATCGACTGCTTTCTAGAGTCCAATCTGCCCAACAGGGGACAACGTCCCGTCAGCAGCGAACACTTACCTTCACAGTCAATGTCACAGAACTCTTTGATAATGTGTGCTAGACACACAATACCTACCTACTTATCGTTTATGTTTTGAATTTTTGAATTATTATACTTTTTTACATGCCTACATTTTCTAAAAATAAATTGACGAGCATTTTCTATGTGTCATCTTATTACGTGTCACTTTACAATCAACGTGTGTCACTTTACAATGAGGTGTTGTAAAGTGACACACTCAAATTTTGAGGCGTGTACCCAATTACTGAGGAGTTGTCTCTAGTCATTTCTAAAGAGATTTCAGCGTTCTACCGTTTGGTTCTTGTCTCATCTTAATTGGATTATCAATAAGGGAGCTAGAGCAAAAAGAAATTTTTTGCGTCACTTTACAGCACCTGACCCTACATATTACTATCAGACAATTCTTGTCTCGTATTCTAACTTTTCACTTTTCCTGACAAGCATGCCCTAAAATTTACCAAATGTAATAAAAAATAACTCTACAGACGAATTTCCATCGCAAAGGTCGGCAAGTTTTAATCCCAAAATCCCACTAAACACTTGCAGTAAAGTACATACATACATACCACCGGCAAACTACGTACCGTCAAATCCAAGACTTCCAACTGGACTGACATCATCAGTAAATCATGCACCACATCACGATCTATTGAAACTGCCATCAACAGTATCTTCCTCGGTCACTCACGCCTCACTCACGAATACATATTCCTTTTCCTCAACCACCACCAACATGCAACACCTGCTCGACTCCCTTAACTACACAACATATCGTCCAACACTGCAAATCATACCACCGCAACCACCTCATTCAGTACCTTCTCATCGATAACATATCCCACCTTATCTCCTTCATATTTAAATAATTTTAAATAATATACATAATTATAACTAACATTAAGACATTAATATGTACCGACGAGGCCATGGCCTATAGGCGTCAAAAGTGTCTCGCTTAAAAAAAAAAAAAAAAAAAAAAAAAAACCCTAATAGATTCCGCTCTATCACAATTCTTTGCTCTCAAAATGCTTAGAAATATATAATGTCCATCGTAGCGGACAGTTGCTATGGGGGAGGGGGGAGGTTCTGTAACTCTCGATTTGGGGAAGGCTGCTGTTTGTCCAGCCATACTATAATGTTCTCAGACATATGTAAGTATACTTATCAATAATTACCAAATAATAAATAAAGAAAAGTAGACAGTCAGAAAAATCAATATTTTCAAATATACACCCATGGACGGGTTTCAATACCCTTCTGTATGTAGATATGAGTAATAGAAAATAATTTAAAGTACAGTTTGAGATCAGCACGAGTGGTAAAGGAAGGGAGTACAATTTGAAGTCTCAGGACAGTAAACATGCAAGTACCCTTTATACAGAGTGGCCAATCTGGGCAGATTTTCTTTAAAATTTTGTATCCTCACACACATTCATTTTAGCGTCATGTATGTTCCCTTTTGTACAGGTTTAAAAGAAATGGAAGACTATGAATATATTGGGAATAACACTCTGTGTAGAACCTTGGTCGAACATTTAGTACCTTCGAGTGCAATCAATGCAATATTCTCTGTTCTACGGAATTACGCAAATCCAGGTGAAATTCGTACGCTTCCTGCCGACTTCCGTACGGCGGTTGGAAAATACCCAAATTTTGCGGTCAAGGATATTGATGTAGATCCAGATGTCGAGAATACAGTTGAGATAAGCGACAGGGATAAGAGTGAATACATTTATTTCGGCATACGCGAGAGCGTGGCGGCTGGGATAGTAAATGTTAATATTCCTGATCCAGGAATGTTGTCTCTTCTATTGTCCATTAATATCGATGGCATACCTATATTTAAGAGTTCTACAAAATCTTTCTGGCCAATTTTGGGGAGTTTTGATGGGAAACAAGTCTTTGTCATCGCATTATATTACGGTAGAGGAAAACCAAGATTTCGTTTCAAGATAATGTTAGGTAAATATTGTTGAAACTAAAGCACATTAACATATTTTGGTCTATCGAAGAAACCGAAAAAATATCAACCCCAGGCGAGATTCGATTACGTATTTACTAATTTTCGCGGCCGGTGTTGAATCCTCATAAGGTCGATATTCTCCCGCAATAAAGACATGTTCTGCTCAGCGGACAAAAATAGCTCCATTCATACTCTCACCCGATAGCATTTTATGAAATTATAACGTTTCTTTGTATTCATTTGCAGTCAGGGTATGGAAAATCTTAGGACTGGTAACGAAGAAAATTCCCCTGTAACATTTTGTGAAGCGTGGGTCAACGCCAACTCAACCCTGAATAACAACGAGGGAGACGAAAAGTAATTTACACTATATTTTTCAATTGTTTAATTTATTTATGATATTCTGGTGTAGGTACCAATTTCTGTATGCATATGTCCATTTATCACGTAGTTAGGCGACCAGCCATCAACTAGGACTACTTTCTAACGATAAATAGACGTCGAAATATTCATCATTGACATAAACTTGATAACTTCTTTTTGCCCAGAATGTGAAGGAGAGTTGTGAATATTCTTTTTATCATTCTCCTCTTTTGATTTCGTCTTCCTTTTTCCCGCCAAATTAACACGAACAAATACTAAAATGAACAGTACAGAAATGTGACACATTTGTTGCCACCGAGAGGTATACATATAGACGGAGTATTTTTTATAGTTTCCAAGTACATGCTACAAGTATTACACTGTATATGAAAAATACGAACGTTTTTTTCAGTTTTATATTGCCAAATAATTCCGGAAGCTCGGTGTATGCAAGTATGCCCGTACCTGCTCCAGTTAATGTGAACACTGATCCTCAAAATACCTCCATAGATAGCGACGGCTTGTCTGTCAACCCAATGTAAGATATAGTGTATTATTTATAATTGTAATAATAATCTCATTTCTACACTTTCATATGTTAACAAATTTTGCTATTTATAGTTCATCCACTCCGATGTGCCGCAAAAGGAAATCGCCAATAGCGATGCTGGAGGAAAAATCGAAGTGAGTTTTCAATTTGTTTGATAATGGTAATAATCATAGACGCGTGGTACTCTTTTTCCATAGCGCCTAATACGAATACTGCGTCGGCTCTTTACAGTGTCTATCAGAAAATGGTCAGGCAAAATGTCAGTTGAAATGAAATTTTCCAAGTAGTCGACTCGGTCCATTTAGCGACAGTTTGCAAAATGCCAAGAATTTTCTAATCTGCCTACGACATTAATAATCATAATAATCATTGCTTTTTGCATTTATAATAGAAGGTTGAATGAGGGAATTTTTCTAATATTTGTGCAGGCTCTCATTGGGCATTGATTGTTGTCTTATCCCATACTATACTTCACGTCGTAATCAGAGTGACTTTCTATTTGCAGGAAAAATGAAGATATTTCAAATAATGAACTGGCCCGTGGGATAGTTTCAGTCTTCAGACTACTAGGTATAAATTTACATATTCGCACCTTTTCCTTTGTAGTTTTCTATAAGATAGTAGTTATTATCCCATCTGTTTTATTACAACATTATTCGTGCTGAGTGTAGTGCCAGAGCGGAATCCTTTTACCATCCAGGAGATGATGAGCAATGGTTGTATTGAACGTGTACGCTTAAAATTATATCATGTGCCGCCAAGGGACATACTCATACCTCATGAGAGAATCTATATCTTTGCAATCAATTTATTACATCAGTAGAAAGGGCTACACTTAAGAGTCAGTTTTCTTTCTTACATCTGTTGTACTTATACATTATTTTTTTCTCAGCAAAAGTTCAAGTTCAGCGTGCCTCAGTGTCGGGAGTGGAAAGGCGCGAGCCAGTCACAAAACAGTACAAATTTCCTCTGTTCAGTTTAACGGAATTTAATAGTTTTAATTCCAGTGAGATGGGAGATGAAGCTGGACGGGATGATTTTGTAAGTGCTCTTCATTCTGCTCATTTAATTATACGTAGCGATTAGAATTCAATTTAAGCTGCCCTGGACTTTTATTTACAAAACAGTTGGCTTTTGAATACTATCTTTCAGGTACAATATCTCACTCGGTACCTCAGGGCAAACAAAAAAAAAGTTGCTGCAATCATCTGTCCTGATGTTTTGTAAGCTGGCATTCGACAATACGCTCTTCGTACATTTTAGATGGGGTATGAGGTTGGATGCTCCTCTGGATTCAGCTAAGGCTGTATTTCAAGAAACCAATTTTGCAAAGTGTCTCATCAGTATGTATTTTCATTCTACACTTTGCAGACCTGGCACTAAGAAATGATTTTCAGTTGTCTGCTTCGTAATTCAAAAGGCAAAAGAGGGAGTAATTTAACAAGAAAATTGTCTGTGGGTTTTATTTCACATATCCCTTACAAGTACATGCCATTATAGTCAACATTGGCAACCCCATTTGATTTGATCGGAAAATATTAAACACTTAAAATTTATTTTGTTCCTAAGGACAGTTGGGAAGTATTTTTATGTGACATAATATATATTGTGCTTGGAATTTACATTGTCTCACTTCTTTTCTATATGTTACAGCCGCTGTAGAAAACGTGTTTTTTGAGTGCGATTTGGATGAGAAGGCAGCCAAGAGAGCAGTTGCAGCTTGGTTCAAAAGTCGCAACTCAGTGCGGAAAGTCCGATTAAACATCAGGATGTCAATGAAGAATACCTCTGTTGTAGAATAATATGGATTAGTTTAGATTTTTTTTTTTTTAATATCATAGTTCCTCACATCTTTCCTTATCTCCGTCTTGACTCTCTTCCTCCGTACAATTATTTTCAGGTAAGCTTGTATTCTGTAAATACCTATGCATGTATATAATATGTTATTTTCTCAAAAAAATAATATATATTATTTTCATGTACACTTATCATAGATTTATCATTTTAACCGCCAATTAATCTCATTTATATTCTTACATCGTGGTTAGGATGAAATTCCAGTCATTGCTGAAGGCAAGGGTGCGGGCTAAATTCCCTTTTCTTATGGTGGCTGGTGGGGACAATTAACGCTGACGTGAATGCACTACTGTGAATGACGATATCATTGTGCCCATTTGCATTGCTATTAATACTACTATTACTACTCCCGGGAGTACTACTACGAGTACAACTATACAAGTTTAGTGGAACGCAACCTTCAGTGCTCCTACATATGCTACCATAATTGCTCCTGTGTGCGCAACCATAAATGGGACCACCTGTATAAACAATAGATGAATAGGACTATCGTCGCTCCTAGGTTTGCTACCATGAACGCTACCATTATAGTTAGGTGCGTATCTAAATTTTGTACCTATGTCCTGATAGGTGTCCTAATAGAAGCGGAATTCGGTGTAGACATGGTCTCGGGACTATGCGTTTTGTACCCAGACTCCTATCTCTGCTCCATAGGCGCGCGGATGGTAGCAACATTTAAAAGATGGGTGTCAAATCCTAGCTGGGTAATCATCCATATTCTGTTCAGGGGGATCAATAATTATATGAATGCCATCCACAAGCTGAAACATAACAGGAAATTGTTTTTCTTTCATTTTCAATACTTTGAAGTTCAACAATTTCATAGACAAGTAAACTATTTACCAACAATTCCTGGTATTTGAGACCGCCTCTTAGGTTCTTCTGCTTCTGCATCCACTTCATTGACTGTTGGCCAACGTATATGTTCAGGTGTAAGATTGCTGAGAAACGCAACACCTCAAAGGATGGCTGCGTGCACTGTGCTTAGTGATGTGTTAAATCGGTCACTAATGTCTCTGTAAACACAAGGTTCATGCGCAGCGAACCATAAGAATATGGCCAAAGTTTTATCTGCTCTCAGCACATGACTAGGGTTATGGATTACCATTTTCTGATAATTATCCGTTTTCTCATCATCCTTCCACAGTACGTGAAACCGTTTCGGCTTAATGCGGAAATGATGAAAGAATTCTACTGTAGAATAAGCTTGCACAACTTCCTCAAAATACTCAAAATAATTTATGATGGATAATCTTGGTATTTTAATGCATCGTTGTAAAATATCTTCAACCTCTGAATCGCGGCTACTACTATAACTACTGCTATCAGAATCAACTATATCATTGTTCATATGCACAAACATTCACAAATTATCGCTTTCGAACATTAGTTTTGTTCGAGCGCTTACAGTATTTACAGAATCTGTAAATTTTCTTTTTATCATTATTATTTTTTTTTTTTACAGGAAACTGTTCGAGCGGTCTTTCTGTAAATTCAGAATTCTGTTTGAGCGATCTATTGTACTAACTTACAGTTCTACAGTTTCCTGTAGCAGATTTTACAGTACCTTTGGAGGTACTGTAAATGCGACAAGATGGGAAACATTTCCTTTTTCAAGTTTTCGTTTAATCCCCCACTACTGTTATTATCACTTTTGATGATAAAAAGGCGCGTTTTCGGTTTTCTTTTAACAAGTTTTCATGGTTTTTAGTTTGGTTTCTACTTAGTGTGTGGAAGAAATGTTTAAAATAAGTCTGTGTGACGTTAAGGAAATTATATCGAAAGTAAAATGTCATCAAATTCAGAAAATGTTGAGGAGATTGTTATTAATTTCGGTAAGTTTCCATGCCTGCGTTTTTTCTGGATCTGAGGAACTTCTTATAAATTTTTTGAATAAAAATTTTGTAACTAATTTTTAGATGACGAATTCCTTGAAGAGGGCACCTGCACCACCGAATCTTATAGGACAACATGGTCCGATGAGATCACAAAACTTTTAATAAGTTTGCTCCATGAGCATTTGCCTTATGTCGGAAAAACAAAGAAATTTTCGAATAAAGGAAAGCTGTACGAATTCTTGATGACGGAGGTAAATAAGAAAGGGTACAGCTTCACCTTGAAACAGGTTATAAATAAAATCACCGCTCTTGAAAGAAGTTTCAAGAAGGTGACGGACAACAAGAAGAAGACTGGCAGAGCTAGACTAACTTGTGCATTCCAAACGTAAGTAATACAGTATAGCTTTTTGTTTGAGCGCTTGCAGAAAATGCAGAATCTGTACCCAGTCACACTTCAACTAGTACAACCCAATTTTTGATCATAAGAATGATTACTTTTCTCAGTAATCTGTCGAGTAAAGTTATTCGGTGGCCTGCTCAACTCGGAGACAGACAGACATACGGGGGTACAGAGGACCGATATGGAGTTCGGAAAAATCTCTCTACATTCATACGTATGCCTAAAGCTCGACCACTGTAAATCACCGAAAGTATATACGGAGAACGGAGCATTAGATACGTACTTATTTTCCTTTTATCAAGATTCTACGGAGTATGGGCAACGGTTGTCCGTACTATGTATGTCATTCAAGGACTAGGACTTCTTCTGTGTAAGACCATACGGAGTGAGGTGTTAGTGAGTTCCTACGCCGTATGTCAAATCCCCACCTTTGCCGTGGAACGTCGTCGGTACATTTGAAAATATGGGTCCTTTCTTAATAAACTATTTGTCTCCGTATATCACCATGGCGTTTCATGTTCCATACACAAGAAAGACGACTCAACATTATTAACAACTTTACTTCATATAACAATCCTTAGTCACAATCCACTACTTTGACACACGAACTTATACACTTTAGGGCGAAGTACACGGGTCTTATCCTCGTAAACCATAATTATATCATCACCACTATAGTCCAAACACAGTGGACAGCATCGAACTTTCAGTACATGTACATAATTGAAATTAAGCTGACGAAATACTCGGTATGAGTCGATGTGAGTGAAGTTTTTCAGCTTTTTACAAAGCACTTTGTCTGTTCCAGTACTCATTTTGCAACTGGATGAGTGTGCGCCACAAATATGAGGTACCTTACTGCCCTTTAATATAGCGTCGGAGTCCACCACATTTTCTCTGATGATAAACGTCTTCAGGCTCTTGAAAATGGGATGATCCCCGTTCTCATCCTTGAAGATATCGACTTCCTCGTCTGCTACAGCGTCACTAACTAAATCCATGTTTCCCGGTTCTCACACTACAATACACGTTCATTGGCAAACGCACACTGCACTAAATTTATTAATCATTTCATACTATATGATCAAAATTAGCTTTTGGGAAGATGTAAAAAGTTGAAACAAGATGCAGAACTCCGTTCCAGCGGTAACTGTAAAAATACACAGAATCTGCTTTACTGTAATCTGCATAATACAGAAAACTGCAAGCGCTCAAACACTGAAAACGTTGGATCTATTCATAGAGATAAAATTGAATTTATTGTAGTGAACTGCAGTCTACGTATGGGAAAAAGGCATCAGTAAATCCACCTTGTACATTATCAGGAAGTGATGAGGTACAGCTGGGTACGTTCGAAGAAGAGTATAGGGAAACAATGTCCGAAAACGAGGACGACATTGCTGGCCTCAATATCACTTCAGGTACCTCTACTGGTACTGCAAGATCTCCAAGTTTTGCTTCAGATTCTCCAAGGTAAATTTAAGAATTTATTCAAATACATTTACACAGTAACCAATGTTCGCAAGCTTCAGTTATCCGACCTGAGCAGTGGTTAGAGGCCTCATTTATTATACTTCAGTGAAAAGTAAGGTGAAGTATACCTTCTGCGACAGATGCGATGATTATAATTCTTGAGGAACTTGAGAGGTGATTCCCGTTGCCGCTTTTGTAACATCGCCTCTCCTTCTCTGTTCACATCTGACCACGCAGCCTCCTTCATTTTTCTCCTTCCACCCTGATAAGTAAGATCTTAATAAAGGGGCGGATTCTGGTTGACGGAGAGGCTGGGTATAGTTTAGGGGATATGGTTAGATAACAGGATGAGGATGGACCACCCGATCTATTCATTATGGAAAAGTAGTGAGGAAGAATGCTCAAAGAGATCGGGGGAGACATAGAGATGAAGGGGCCACGGATGGACCCCCAGCCCCAGAAATTTGTATTTTGGGGGCCGAAGTAATGCTCGAACACAACTATTATTCATGTTGGTAATTTCGAAATAGTAAGAAAGAAATCCACACAAACAAATTAAAAATTATCAGTCTGTTATCGATGAAACACAAATTTTCTTTTTTTGACGGGATTTAACGGGGACGGATGTTCAACTTTTCCATCGAACGCCTTCACTGGTAAATTTACCTCAACTACCGAGCTACTGGCAACTGCATTTTTACAGAAATTGTAAACTGTATTTTCAAAAGAAACGCCCGAACACAATTCTGTTCTGTATTTACAGTGTGAGCACACGAACGCGAATCTGGTCTTCTACGCCCAGTATTATCAGAATCTGTTAAAACTGGTAACGTGCGAACGAACCTACTATAAGTACGAGTGAAGAATCTGATTAATATTCTACTAGAGACGCGGATGATTCCGATGAGCACTTCTCTGATCTAGAGAAACCGGATGAGGACGAAGAAAACGAAGAAATAGGTAATTTCTCCTAATTGATTTCATAATTACCTAGGTATAAAACTAATCATTGAAATTCAATTTTTTTTCAGTCATATCGGATTCAGATTTAAGAAAAAACCGGTCAATTTATTGTTATGGAGCTGAAATACGACGAAGGAACCAAAAAAGAAAAAGTTAAATATTTTACAGCCCGAATAGAAGGTCCTATGGAAAATGAAATGATTCCTCACTCATTTTTGAAAAGAAAGAGTCATAATAACTTCGTTTTTCCAAACATTCCTGATTTAACGAACGTTCGAAAGCACTGTATCAGTTTTTGGGCGAAGTACAAGGCCGTCGTGGGAATTTCTCGATTACAAACGTTCGATTTCCATGTGACTAAAATTAAAATTAAATTGCTCATGTAATATGTAATGAAAACGTTTGAAATTCGCGTTGATGATGTTCATTATTACGTATTTCTAAATGGTTATATGGTACAATATAGTGTGTTTCATGGTACATTAGGGTAATTATCCAGACAACGCACTTTTATTGTCCAAAGCTAATTGTAAGCCTAATTTCAATTCTCTTGCCTGTCCCAAATTATTTTCAGATGTCATACACCTTCGACGACGAAACTATACAATTTTTAAATTCAAGCGGCACCTCCCCCCTCCAAAAATTGAGCAAATACACTTATTTTCTCATTACCGTGGTTTGTCCAAGCAGTGGTTTTCGAAACTCTTTCTTTTTTTTTTATGATGAGAGGTATAGCGCCAATGATCAATCACAGTTCGTTACTCGCAAACATGTTTTCCTAGAAGCGATGTGTGAGTAGAAGACGAAAAAAAGCAAGGAGGAGGGATGTACGACGAAGTTTGTGCTTATCCTCGATTATTTTCTCATTACTGTGGGCATAAATAAACACTCGTGTTGTCGTGAAAGTAGCAGCTGAAACGAAATTCTGCGAATTGGCATATCTACTGTGTTACTGACTGCTTCACGTTTTTTTGCTTGGTCCTTGAAAAGTGATTTCAGTTCATGCTGACAAGCCGAGGAGTGCGTTCGTTTACGCCTGTATTCTTCAACATTTCATTACCGTGGCATGCCTTGTTTGTATCAAAGTAAGTAAATATCTTAATGTATATGTAGAGTACGTTACCTTAACACGCTGCAGTATCATTCCACGAGAAAATAACGTTGCCAACTATATTAGAATACGAATTTCAGGACATTTTATGGTCAAAATCTCATTACTGTGGTTCTCACTACCGTGTAGGCATTGTTTTTTCCAACTTCCACGGTCATGAGACTCTGACACGGTAATGACAATTCACGAAAACATTACCCCCTTCCAATAAAATAAGGTTAAACGACTAGTCAAATTAGCCAATATTACTCTCTATTATTATACCTAGCTGATGTTTACATATTTGAACCGCAGATGGCAAAAACAAAGGAAGAAATTTTGAAAAAAAAACGAGAAGCAGAAAAACGTCGGCGGGAAAAGATTAAAAACGATCCTCAACTGCGTGAGATTCAAAAGGCGAAGCAGAAGGCGTGGAATGCAGAAAAATTTAAGAAAGGTCAGCTGAAGTTGGTCAAAGATATGACTGAACGTGAGCATCGCATCAAGAAACGCGTGTGGCGAAAACATTCGAAGGATTATTATACAAAGAAGAAGATGAACGATGAAGTGTTGGCTAGTCCTGAAACCGTTTCCCTTTCTGGTGGCAATTTGCAGCAGAAAGGTACTCAACAAAAGTTCCTTGAAAACCTGGCGAAGAAGAAGAGGAACAGAAATCGTCAGCGAATCGTAAGAGAAAATGAAAACTTGAAGAAGAAAGTCACAGACCTGAAAAGGAAAGTAGATACTTTAAGGAAGCGAGTGGAGTGCCAAAGGGTATCCTCTTCAACGCAGCAATTTGTATCACCTCGCACCAAGGTAAGAAAGCTACTCAAAGATGGTAATAAGAAAATAATCGCTAAAAAACTATTATTCGGCGAAGTCTTGACTGAAAACATAAAAACAAACTATCGAAACTTGAAAATTCGTGCGCATAAACAGCTCATTAAAAAGCTCCTAGTGAAAAACGACCAAGTATTGAAAAAGTACAAACTTATTAATGAACATAAAAGTCTGTCTCAACGATTGTTTTTAAAACCAAAACGAGCCCCACTTAAAAGTATCCGTGACCTTAGAATACAAAAGATTGACGAAGCCATTCGTCAAGAAATAACTAATTTTTTTGAATGCGACGACAACTCTAAAATGTGTCCAGGGAAGAAAGATTATGTAACTCTAAAAAAGGTGAAAAAACAGAAAAGATTACTTTTAGCGTCGTTAAAAACCCTCTATGAAAAATTTTGCACTTCAAACAAACTCTTCAAAATTAGTTATACTTCGTTTTGCCGACTCAAGCCATTCTGGGTTGTCATCCCAAAAGTCAATGATCGCGATACTTGTGCATGCAAAATTCACACAAATATAGAATATTTAGTGTCAGCTTTATACAAAGCAAAAGCTATCGATAAAAAGACGCCAAAAGAAATAGCAGGGTATTTGTGTTGCGATGTTGGTAGTATTGCATGTTTACAACGCAAGTGTGTGACATGTAAAGCTATTGAAATTCCGTACCTTGAATTCTCTGATGACGATTCTATCGTATATGATCGGTGGGTCACAGTAAAAGAAAAAATCGTGACAAAAGAGAAGACGAAAACAGTCACCCACACTACGAAAGAGAAAGTAGAATGTAGTCTTGTCACTGCAGTTGGACAATTTCAAGATGACATGTTAAAATTCATGCACCACGAGGGAGTAAGAATTCATCAATTTAGAGAAGTGGATCAACTGAAACTGCGACTTTTAGAGAATGAAGTACTTATTCACTGCGATTTTTCGGAAAATTATTCAGCCAAGTACAGCACGGAAATACAGTCATTTCACTTTGGTGGAAGTAGAGGCCAGTATACCTTACACTGTGTTCAATTATACTACAGAAAAGATGTCTACGCAGACCTGAGTTCGAAATCATTTTGCACTCTTTCAGAAGATAATGAGCATAGTGCTATGGCTGTATGGGCGCATTTAAGGCCTATTTTTGATTTTGTTAATGAAAATTGCCCTCGTGTAAAAATAATACATTTTTTATCCGACCGTCCCAGCACTCAATATCGTAATAAAACATTATTCCATCTTCTTGCTAATGGGCTAAAATTTATCTTACCGAGTGTTGAAATAGCCACCTGGAATTACAGTGCTCCAGGTCACGGCAAAGGTGCACCAGATGGTATTGGTGGCACATGTAAAAGAACTGCTGATCACATTGTCGCCCAAGGCGCAGACATAGGATGTTTTCAAAATTTTGTTACTACTCTTCAAGCATATGTGAGAAATATTGCGCTGTACGTTATTGAAGCAGCTGAAATTTCTGCAGTAAAAAGTATCCTCCCGCAAACTATGCCTATCTTTAAAGGCACTATGAAAGTGCATCAGGTTATATTTAATGCGAAAAAACTGAATCAGCTGTGCATGAAATCTTTGAGCTGTTTGAAAAGTGGATGTTTGGAATGCGACAAATTTTTCATTGGTATTCTACATTGTAAAAATGACTATTCTTCTAACGAGGAGGACAGTACTGAAGAAGACCTTATAATTCCAGAGAGTCAATGAGTTCTTCCCATGTCACTGAGACACAGAAAAAGGGTACTATTGACAATGCCGTATTACAAAAAGATGGATTTGTGTTGGTGCAATTCGAAGCAGCTAATACTTCAAAAAAAGTTACTTCTCCTTATCGGTACTTATGTCGCATAATTGATACCGAGTCTCTAAAAGTTCAAGGTTTTCGCTGTTGTGACAAAAAATTCAAACGAGAATTTCTAGAATGCAAAACCGGCGTCTGCAATATTGAAAAAAATGACATACTCGAAATTCTCCCAGAGCCTGAACAGAAAATTGTAAAGAGAAAAACAGTTTCTGTTTTTAAAAACGCAATCGACGTGAAAGAGACTATTTAGGTCCAATTTTTTTCGTTTCGTATTATTTCTCGAATATTGGTAATTTTTGTTAAGGAAATTTGTACTATGATTCATATAATAAACTTTATTATACTATTTCTCATTACCATGGCATATTTTCATTACCGTGTCGAGATGTAAAAAGAAACCTTTTTTTTTTTTGAAAATCAAAGCACAAAATGAAGGCCAAAGTTCAAATACATATTTAGGAGAGGATTAGAGACTGGATCCACAAAAAAACAGAACGAAAAAAGGTGTATTGAGGATCGAAAAATTCAAAGTTGAAAAAATACGTTTTCTAGAAAATTACCCATTACCATTTGTACCATGGAACAAAAAGACAAGAAATTTTAAAAAATTTGCAAAGGTCAGAAATTTAATTTTTTTTTAGAAAATGTTTCTACCGTTTTTTGTTGTTTTTTTTTTTGGCAAAGGACTGTTCTTTCACATGCAATACTTACATTTAAAAAAAAAAGTTTACAGGAAGGAGGTATTCGAGAAAAACTAAAAATCGTACCATTGTACAACAGCCTGCCCTACAGAGCTCTATTCTTTCACATTATTGACAGCATTGAAAACAAATATAAAAAACAGATTTGAGTATTTCAAAGATTTACAGTATTTTAGTAGGCTATAACAGATCATCATAAATTCTCCACATACAGGAAGAATATTCCTACAGATACTGTAAATAAATTAACAGAAAAATATCAATTTTTCGATTCAATAAAACTTAAAAATGAGTTACTTGTTTTATATTAAAATAGTAATTCTAATAACAAAAACAAGTATCATATTTTACAATGGTTCAATTCAGAAATTAACAGACACTTTTTTAAAGAGATCTATAACTTAGCCAAATTAATTTGTACAATTCCAGCTACTACAACAGGAGTAGAGAGATCATTCTCTGCACTAAAAAGAATTAAGTATATGTCACGTTCAAAGCCCGAATTTGTACAGTACTGAGATTGTATGTACAGGCTTTTGTGTATCATTCCATTTGTGAGTAGTACAAGTTGATTTCCTTATTTTTACACTGTTTGATCCAGCATAATCTTTTATATTTTTAATCTTTACCTTTTCGTTTTCCTGATTTGAATTTTCTTAGAAAAAAGAAATACAAAGAAAAAACTGCGGTAAGGTGAAGGTTGCCACATTGACACACTACCACGGTGACACACTTTTAATTTCCCGGCCCGACATTAGCGCTCTCTACCTGAAGTGTTACACAGTTATGTACAAAGCCGTATGGTGTTGTTCTATCTAGTTACCGGCAAAATTGAATGGATTGTTCTCGCAGAATTTTTGATAAGCGATTTTAAGCATGTGAATTTTCGCGTTTTAGAATATTTTCGAGAAATTCAATATTTGATTTTATTGAGAGATTATCAACAAAAGTAAGTGAAATTAATATCATACATGAATAATTACTAACTCTATAATTTGACGGTATTAACGGAATATCTACGTTCTTCCATTGAGAGGAAATCACCGATTCACGTACTTTTTGTGGATTGCCAGAGTGACACACAGTTTAGGATTGCCACAGTGACACAATTTCAGAAATTTAGAAATATCTCGAATATTATCAAACTCTTTCTTCTTTTAGGATTCAAAAATGGTTCGCCCTAGAGGAGTACAAAGAAAAACAACAATAGGAGATTTCTCTGCTGAAGTAATGGAGAAAGCCGTTGTGGATGTTATCGAAAATCGACTGTCACGTCGCAAAGCTCCAAAGAAGTATAACTTGGCCTTTAAGACTGTGGCAAGGTGCTTTTATAGTTCTATGTTATATGTAATCTACCCTAACTGCGTTCTGATGTACATGTAATAATTTTTGTTCCTTCTGTCTCATCAAGATATGTTGAAAAAAAGAAGAATGCTCCTGCTCAGAATGTTTCAATGACGCGAAATTATGCAAATCGGACAATTGTGCCTCCTGCCTTGGAGACAGCAATGGTTACTTACGTGAAAGATCGAATTCGTGCACTCAGTGGCGTGACAGTCCTAGAATTTCGGCAGCAAGTATTTGAAATAAGTGAGAAAAACAACCTCAAAATGCCAGAGTCATGGATTAAGTATCATCTCGCGGGTAAGTTAAACGAGCTTAGCAAATATTGCCAAATTCTATTTCCAAAATGTACCAAGTGATAAAATGAACTGCAGGCAGGTACTGGTATCAATTGTTTCGTGCACGACACCCAGAAATTTCGCTGCGGGTCCCGGAAAAAGTCAGCGTTGCTCGTTTACTCGCTTTTCATCAAGAAAACGTTGGGAAATTCTATACAAAGTTGCATTGTCTCATTCAGCAGAACCCGCAATTTGGGGATGAATCGAGAGTCTATAATTTAGACAAAAACAGTGTTCAAACGGTGACAAGCAAGTCAACAAAAGTGATGGCATCAACTGGGAGCAAAGAGGTATCCATAGTCACTACAGCCAAACGTGGATTTTTGATCACCGCCTGCTGCACAGTCAGTGCAAATGGGAATCACATTCCTCCAATGCTCATTTTCCCTCACATGCCATGTGGGTCAAGTATGTTGATTGGAGCAGTGCCTGGAACATTAGGACTGGGGTACTCATCTGGGTGGATGAATTTTGTCCTTTTTATGGAAGTTCTATCGCACTTTGTGAAACATACATCAAGCTCGCAAAGTGAGTTAATCATCAAAGTAATCCCCTCCCCCCTCTCATAAAAACAGGTTGAATTATTTTCCTATTTTTTTAATATATTAATTTTTTTTTTAAATTTTTGCAGGTAACCCGTCCTTGTTGATTCTTGATAACTATGAATCACACGTTTTAATTAAGGCTATTTTGTATGCAAAAGAACACGGTGTCTCTCTGTTAACATTGCCACCACATTGCTCAAACAAACTTGCCCCTAGATTTGTCTATCTTTGGCCCATTTAAGGTAACCATTAATCGAGAGTTGAAATCTGGCATGGTTCTAATCAGGGGAAGTCGCTGATAATTTACCATATGGCTGGAATAATGGAGTTTCACCTATTCAAATATCACAAATGGTTTTCAAGCAGCAGGAATATTCCCTTGTAATGAAGACATTTATTACAAAGATGATTTTTACACACACTTCAAAGAAAAATACAAAAATAAAGAAATTATTATCGATGTTCAGCAGCCGCTTGGTGAGACGCGATCCAGTGTGCCAACTCCGGGGTCATCAAATGTACAAAACCAGTGTACAAACGTGCCAACTCCAGGGCTATCAAATGTACAAAACCAGTGTACAAACACAGCAACGCGCTTTCCAGAAAACTCTCATCCTAGTCTTATACCTGGCACAAGTAGGAGCGATTCGTCATCATTGCCGCTTATGATTCCTAATGAATTGTTTGGAACTCCAAGTAAGGGCCTTCAGATTGAACAACCACAAAGTGGCGAAGATAAACAAAGACAACAAAGAGGAGAAAGCTATATTTTAACAAGCATACCCAAAATTGAGGAAAAAAAGACGGCTTTGATGGAAAAAAATAAGAAGGAGGCGGAGAAGGTGAAGGAGGCCGAAGATGGGGCATTAAAAAAGTTGAAAGGGAAAAAAGAAAACTTTGATGGCCAAACAGAAGAAAAAAACTGCCAAAATTAAAAAACCTACGGCTACAAAATGGAAATTAGCTTTTGATGGTAAGTAAGGTGTGATCGCAATGCAAGAGAAAGCCGCGTCTGCGTCAAGAAGAATCCTCTGATGATTTGTCAATAGAGGTTGATGATCCCGCCCCATTAAATTCGGATTCTGATCCCGAATCTTTCTCGTCCCTGGAAAATCAGCAGAACTGTGACACACTTGGGAAAGATGATTACATTCTGGTTCGCTTTCAGAGAAGTGGGAAAAAAAGCCCTCCGCCCGTACATTATGTGGCACAGATTATTGAAGACCTAGGTATAAAGAAGATGTTTTATGTTTCATTCTTAAGGAAGAAGAAAGAAGGTAGATTCGCATTCCCAGATGCCGTGTGGAAGGATGAAGCATTAATTTCCAAAGGTGACTTTGTGATAAAGTTGCCAAAACCATGGAGCACTGGCTCTATTGCTCAATAGGGAAAACACTTATATTTCCCCAGCCTTGAAACATCTCACTTTAATATTCTGTAGACCGCAAAATTATTTTTTAATGTTTTGTACCTTCCTTCTTAAATATTTTTCAATAATAAAACGATTTTTGCCCATTTTCTGTCCCTTTATCTGTGTCAACGTGGCCGACAATGTGTGTTATAGTGGCAAACTGCAAACACATGAATTTTAAATGTGTGTCATACTGGCAATCCCCCGCGTCATTGGGGCAATCTCCATTGCCACCGTGACACAATTTGAAGTTTTACTGTTTTGATCTTTCTCGCTCTTGTAGTAATGCTAGGGGTCTGAAATTTGCACTGGATGTACCTTTGATATTCTATTATAAGTTGTCTTAGAAAGGAGTGGAAATTTAAAAAAATAGTAACAACTTACAAGTTAAAATCTAAAAAGTGTGCCAATGTAGCAACCTTTAGCTTATGTACATTCTGTGACAACTTTGCACGTCATATGAAGACTGTTCACCCCATGGAACCAGAAGTGATGGCATTCTTAAAAGCTAAAGGGTCCAAAAGATTGGCCAGAATAAAAAAATTATGCAGTGCTGATAATTACACGGAAAACCGACCCATGTACGAAAAAAGAGACGAATGGGTAACAGGCAAAGGAAAATATTGTATTCATGTTCCTATTGTTTAGGTAAGTATAAAAGAAAATCGCTGTTCAGGGCATGTGAAAAAATGATTTTTTAATACTAATAAGAAAGCCAGGTCAGGAGTCATGCCCTCGCAGATGCACAGACCATCGAAGCTGGTCTATGTGGGCTCAATACAGACGGAATGGAGAACTTACAGAATAATATATTCCCTCGCATGAAAGCATACAATATTGCGCGAGTAGTGAAAAGTGATGAACTGATATGTCAGCTTGCTAGGTATTTGTTACAGAAAAAATTACAGGTGAGAGCACTTTATCTCAGCTGTGGTTGCCACATGCGAAAATTGGCAGAAGTTTGGATTGAATTTCGACATACACTGAAAAATGATAATTCGCTACTCACTTCTCTAAGTGGTGTGTAATATGATCCTAACATGGAACAATTTGGCAGATCGAGTTTTGCTTTGCAAAACTGAAATACAGATAAAAAAGTGCTGCGATGTTGCAAATGTGCTCGGTATGAGAAAGGAATCTGAACAAGAAAGACTCGATTTTATTAATAATATAAAAAAACGGTTTTTAGATGAGTGGCAGTTTGAAGTATCAGTCCTCGCCTCAGAAAATGAGCGTGCGAATCTTTGGAACAAGCCACTTTTACTTCCAATTACAGAGGATCTCCAAAAATTTAAAAACGAACTGTCCAAAAAAGTAATTATTTTTCACCGTTGCTCAAGCTAGACAATAGCAACCGACTTGCATTTTCTTTTCTACAGAAACTGCTGCATGTTCTGCTGATCTTACTTACTCGAAAATGAGTTGGAAATTTCAACAAATAAGATTAGACTAGTACTGGGAACATAAAGATAGAATAATATCTTAAGAAATCAATAAATATGTTCAACGAACGTTTCTGACGTGATTGTTTCATCATATTGTGATTCGAGGCAAATGTGGACAAGCAAATTGACCTCTTATTAAATGTACGGAAAAATTTTGTAACGCCGCCGCCGAGTAACAAGCATTATTTGTTTGCTTTGTTATCTACTGATTCACCTCTGCAGAGGGGACACAAGTAATTAAAGAAATAGCTAAAATTTAGAAATCAGTATCAATACCATCACATCCACTGGCAGATTTGAAAGCATCTATCGTAGCAACTGTGTATCAGATTTTATACATATGTATCTGTCATGAAATGATCAAGAGCTTGTCCACATTTCTTGGTCATAGTCGAGATGCTCATGAGCAGTTTTATGGTCTACCAAACTTCTGTATTCTCTCTAGTTGCAGAGAAAGGTGACCTTACAGAAATTCAAGGAAAAACGCCAGATGACATTGATGAAAATGTGAACAATATTAGTGAGGATGAGCCTGAAGCTGATGAACCATCTACCTCTGTAGAAGAAGCACTGTTATCTGACGAAGTGCCATCACCATGTGTCGGAGATGCATTTATATTAGTTACTATGGATAGCTCGTTCATTAGTATATCCCCATTACACCACAAATGGATACATTTGTACCCACTAAAATCAACGCTTCCTTGACGTTCAGTGATTAATTGCTACTTAGAGGCAAGCTTTCACAAATGGAACGTAGACATGGTAAATTGTGTGTAGTGGGCTTAAGGGTCACATCTTTCCATGGAATTGGAAATGAATTCTTGCTAGGGAAAAATTTTAATGCGATTGGAACTGAATGCCAGTACTTATTCAGCAAAATTCATTATTTGTAACCAAACCAGTCAAAGTAACTGTAACTCATCCAAACCAACTGCAATGTCTGCTTCTCGCCCGTCTTCCTCGCGAGGTTTGCCATCGCCTCGTTCACGAACACCTCATCCGAATATTGATGATGGCGACAACGTAGCTAGTATTGGAACGGCCAGCAACGGAGAAGAAGACAATATTATCACTGACTTCTGAAACAAAGTCTATGGTGATGATGGTGACAAAGGCAGCAATCAGGAGGGCAGTTTTCAATGCGCTGATGAGGACGAAGATTACAACCCTCAAGGTGATCTTGTAGAGGTGATCAACCTACCAGAAAAATTAGTTAGTAAAAACGGGTATGAATGTTCCGGACAAAAATCAACACGTCAGCGAGTTCCACGCAGAAACATTGTCCTTCATCTTCCAGGTAATAAAAGCGGTGTAAGAAATAGTGTTCACCCAGCTGCTGTGTGGGAGCTGTTCTTCACCACTGGAAGTAACATGACAGCATCTGCTTCAAATGTTCATAAGTCTGCAGCAGACATTGTCAATGAAGAAGAAGAGGCAGATGCAATCATTTTCGGTGATAATGAAGATGCTGCCCTACATGCTGAATTGACGCAGACTCCTGATGCAAATTCAATGCCAGTTGAAGGTGTCAACATTACACCGGTTGCCGCTGCAAAAGCACCTCTCAATCGACCGATTCGCGACGTGATAAAAGAGAAAGTGACATGAAAATGGAAACCTGGTGCAAGTGTAGTCCTGACGAGTACACCAGAGATGTGAGCTGCTCAAACGAGAACCGAGAAAAAACAAGAAAGAGAAAAGAACAAAGAACAAAAGAAGGAAAATCAAAAATGCAGAACTAGGTTGTTTTTGTCAAATTCCAGTGTTCAAACTCCGATTAAAAAAAACCTAGAGGCCGACTAGAGAAAATAAAAACAAATGAAGCTAAATACATCAATACTATTTCTGTGAAAGTAAAGGGCTCACGGATATATTCTACATCAAAACGCAGTTAAAAGATTATTGGGATTTAAACCTGTACTAGAGTGCGCTGCAAAATTACCTGCGCGGGGGTTAGCGGGTAAAAATGAGTGAGTGATTATGTGTACTTTCAAATAGAAACACTGCTATCTTCAGTAGGGTAAAAAAAAAAACGAGTAAAAATTATTCTGCCGGTAGAACTGATCATAATTCAATTTTTTGGTGATGATGCAATCGAATTTAGGACAAATTTTCTTTGAAAGTGAATTTCTAATCGACTTAATGATAGTTGAAGTTTGCTACACGCTTACAGTAAATCATACGTGATCACTCACACATATTACAGGGCTGCCAACACTTGAAACTCTTAAGTTTAAATCCCAACAGCTTCGAAGGCCCGGCTCCACGAGGCTAGTTTTCTAGCTGCTAGTTGAAAAATTACTAGCAGCTAGCCGTTTTTTAAAGTGTAAACTGTCACGCAAGTCAAAAATAGCCGCTAGACTAGTGCTAGTGTGCAAGAAATTTATTGCTTCGTCTAAACTTGTATGATAGAGAAAATCTTGTCGCTAGCAACTATCCAAACAGAATGGATAATTGCTACTCGCTAGTAGATGGCTATCAGAGCGTGATCGCAAAACTCGACAAAGTGATTACTGAATATATATCTTGTAATAAATTTGTAATTTATAATCACAATTTCTCATTGTAGAAGTAAGTCAAAATTAACTTTGCAATTAAACAGTATATGAATAATACTCGTATTATATCAGTCGCTCACCGTCGCTGAGCTCCTACCCGTCAGAGTCACTGTTGTACTCGCCGGGACTTCCATGACGAACATGACGACAAGTTCCAGGATTCCGTAAGGTTTTATAAATGATAATATAAGTTTTTGTATGGTATACCGCATATTTTGTATTGGTAGACTACATATTAGACTCGTAACATTAGTAGACCGCATACTAAAGTAGCACTGAAAGTTTGCGCTGCTATTCCTCATTGATGCAAAAGCGAGCTCCGAGGAACGTTTTTATTTTCATTTTTTCATGTCAATATCTTGATTTAATCGTCAGCAAAGAAAAGGAATTTAGTAGATCAATGTACGCTGAATCTTTTTCAGAATTACCAACTTTTACAATAACTTACTCTATTACTACGTGTAGTAGTTATTTTGTTTCAAAAGTGTTTGAACGCAAACTTGCCAAGACAAAATTGATGTGCGGAGCTCCTGCTCGAAACATCCTCATATATTCATTATAGTTTTTGTTTTGAATTCTTATTTTACATTTTTCATTTCCCCATATAGGCATTCTATAAAAATGTGGGATAAAGAAGAGATAAAAGTTCTCATTGAACAAATGCAATTATACCCGTGTCTGTACGACACAGGTTGTAAGTTATACCACAATGAAGTTGCCCGAGTAGGGGCAATATTGAAAATCTCCGAGTACCTAAAGAAGCCTACTGAAGACATAAAAAAAAGATACATAGCTTACGAGCCCAGTATAGTGGTAAGCAATTCTAAAATTTTGGTACTTGCTATGTTGAATATGTGCAGTTTCTTTCAAGTAATCACGTTTTTTTAAATTCATAGGCGAACGAAGCAAAATTAAGAAGAGGGAACGGTCAGGTATGGGGGCTTATGAAATATTAAGGAGTAAGTGGGAATTTTACAATGCTCTATCATTTTTATTTCCTGCAATACTGGTAACGCAGCATATTGAAGACAACTTACTTGGTAATGTACGTATTATTGCACTATTAATCAAAATGCACCGAATTATATTACATCCTCATTTTTGGAAGTACATATAAAATTAATATAAATGTTTGTTGAAGATGGGAAATGCAGTAGAAAATACCACAGATACGGACATGGGTACATTTGAATTGATACACGAAAAATCAAGATCAATAACGTATTTATCCTTCAACAGGAGCGGTAGTTATTTTTTCAGTTAGAATTTATATGAGTGCGTATTACAAATATTCGCGAGAATAACACATTTCCAGTAAATTTTTTATGATTGATATTCTCTATTGATTTGTGCGCTCGTATATTTATCGATTCGCGCGGAATTCACGCCTGGTTCATATGCGTTTTTTGTTTTGTGCATTTTTGTGATCCTCTATCTTGCCAACACGTATGAGCAGTGCACGGCTTACACCAGCTGATCGTTCAGAATCCAAGATTTTGCCGATATTCACGTCCACGTGGGTTACTATTGTTGTACAATGGTTTGTGGTGAGTATAAAGTGAATCGGCCATTTCAAAAAGGGCCTCATTCCACATTTTTGAGGTATATGAGTTATACATGGTTGCATACTAGAGAAGGGTCGCCAGATCAGTTGAGACCAGAAAGAATTCATTCCCGAGTCAAAAAAGTACTGAAATTGCAACCTGAAGATCATGGTTATTGCAAAAAGGAACTCATTCTGGAATGAAGTCCTTCTTCCAAAACAACAACAAAAAAAAAAAAAGGATCCATTGCGAGCTGAAAGGTACTCATTCCTGAACCATGATCATGTTGGTATCTGGGACTAGCGCAGTTTGATCGCATTTGTGTGCGGTTCTTTGTTCTATTTCTGTTCCGTGGAATATTAATGCCATCGTTATCACCTGCTGTTGACCAGTATCGCGGTGTCTTCTAAGTTCTTTCCGTGTTCAATAGGTAGATTCTGAGTTTAGTAGCCAAAAAGTTTATGTGAAATCAAAGGAGACGATGGAAGAACAACCGGGGAAAAAATGCAAACGACATAACAACAAGTATAAGCGGAATAAAATCAAGAGAGCACGAGTATCTGGTTTGGCATACACGAATTGGGCAGGCACGGCAATTCCAGTAAAACAACAAGGGCCACCGTGCCAGTAAGTTAGGTTTTGTTAACTTCTCTGATCATATGGAACAATGATTACTAGCAGAAAACTAATTTTGCAGGTGTAAGAAAAAATGTTTTGACCACTTTGACAATGTGCAGTTGCGTGATATGTGGGATCGATTATACTCACTGCGTACCAAACACAAACAAGATATTTTTTGCAAGATCTTATCACCGTTCAACCAGTAACCCGGAGACGTCTTGTGAAAGAGAATCGCACTTGCGCACGAAATTCCGCTCATTTTATTTACAACGTTTGCGTTGAAACAGAAACACAGGTTGTGTGTAAGAAAGCGTTCATCTTGCTGTATGGTATTACAGATAAACGAGTTAAGCGACTCACGAAGCTGGCTGTGGAAAATAAGTCTCCGCAGGATATGCGAGGGAAACATGGTTCATTGAATACTATATTGGAGGCGACAAAGCAGAAAGTAAAAGAGCATATTGAAAGCTTTCCAAAAGAACAGAGTCATTATCAAAATTTATCCTTTTTTGAACGTTAAGATTATGCACGGCCTCATCACGACAAAATACCCCAAAGAAAAGGTGACCTACGAAAAATACCTGGACATTTTCAACCACGATTATAGGCTTTCCTTTGGTCAACCAAAAGTTGACGTTTGTGGAGATTGTCAATCATTTGCTACCAAACTCAACAATAAATTTTTAAATGCAAGCGCTAAACGAGTAATCGAGGGTGAGAGGGCCGTCCATATCCGTCGTGGAAAAAAATTTTATCGCGCGATGCAGAATGATATGGATGAGAAGGATGACTCAGTTCTCTCTTTGGTCTTTGACTACATGATGAATATTCTGTTACCGAAAATCCCCGTTCAAGAAGCATTTTATTTACGCTAATTAACGGTGTTGGTGGTCTGTATACATAACATACGTACAAATAAGGCGCGCATGTACATGTACCATGAACAAGAGGGCAGGAAAAGTCCGAATGAAGTCTGCAGTTTTTTTATGGATGCTATTTCACAGGAAATGGAATTGAGACGTGATCAACCGTACACAACTCTGCACCTTTACAGTGATAACTGTGGAGGTCAAAATAAGAACAACTGCCTGCTACGATTCACGATGGCGCTTACAGATAATGGAATGTTTCAGGAGGAGATATACTACTTCCCCATTCGGGGTCACAGTTTCAACGCCTGTGACAGAGATTTCGGGCTTGTGAAAAGACTCATGAAACGCGTTGGCCGCATTCACACAAAGAGACAGATTATAAGACTCATTGCTCGCAGCGGATTTCCAAAAAACAATACGAAGTTGTTTCCATCTGGTTGAACAATAATCTTGATTATCAGTCGTGATGGCCAACTTACTACTATGAAACTGCAGTGTTAGAGAAGACAAAACATGCGCGCAGATGTGAAAAAGAGTCGTTTGCGATCCAAAAATGTCACAAATTCCGAACTTTGTCAGTACTGAAAGGGCAGATGGTAACAAAGGAATTTATTGGTGGCTTGACGCAGTCGACATTCAAACTGGCACAACCTGGTTCACAGTATCCAATCCCAATGCCAACTCAGAAGGCTTACACATCACCCCTACCGTTGCAGGAGACAAAAGTTGCCAACCTCCGCACTTTGTATCAGTATGTTCCACCACAATTTTGGTACTTTTACAACAGAATCTTACCACCCTGTTCTTAAATTTGTTGTAATCTTCTTCAAATAAACTCGTTCTTTGCAAAAAGGGCTTCATTCCAGATTTTCTCACCCCTGGAGCGTGACGTAAAAGGGCGAATGACGTCATTTCCCGAATGGGTATTATAAATTGGATTGTAAGCAACCTAATTTGAAGGTTACCCGCCTTGTAACTCACCAGTGGACCTACTTCGACAGTTTTTTTAATTTTCTCAAAACTAGTAACAGTGGAATGAGTTCACTTTAGCAATCACCGATTCAAGTATAAACCTGAGCATTATTTGGAAGTTAAAATCTCGATTTAATATTATTTAAAATCTAAAATGATGCACGATAGCGAGACCAATAGTTTGTATTGGCTCATGGTACGTTCGTCTTCATCGTGGTACATTTTGAATTTCGTTGAAGTTTGGATAGATTATGTGGAAGGATATTGATGGTTTTGTAATTTTCAGACAAACTCTTTGCCAGAGACGGTGGGATTGGTGACGAGTGCTTCATCGACCTTTTCTCATATTCATGAAATTGGTGGAGGAGCTCAACTTCTTAGAATCAACAGGAATAGTGATTCATACTATTAAACACGGAATTGTGAAAGCATATTTCAAAGTAGCAGTTATTGTTGGTGATAACTTGGGCATGCATTCAATTATGAGTTTTAGTGAAAGTTTTGTTGCGAATTTTCTTTGTCGCTTCTGTTTGGTGCAGAAATCGGATTTGGATAAACTTTTTCACGAAAAATACTGTAATTTAAGAACTCGAGAAAATTACGAACACTGACTGAAGTTAAATGACGTTAGTAAGACTGGCTTAAAGAATGCGAGGGTCATCAATTCAGTCAACAAATTTCATATTATAGAGGCCCCATGCGTAGATGCGATGCATGCATATTTTTTTTATTTTTTATTTTTTTTTATTAAAAAGCATTTATTACAACATTACAACATTACGAGACGATGCCGCACTTTCCCTGGTGGTTTTCAGTGGGTATCGTCTCGGAATCTACATGATGTATAAATTTACATGATTATACTATATGCTTAGCCTATTGAGATTAATACTACGGTGTACATACTTACATAAATAAATCAATCAAACGGTTTTTCGGTTAGCTTGTATTTTCTGATCTTTTTGACTTTGAATTTGGTGGAGATAGTCTACAAAATTGTAAAACTCGTCTCTGGACATATCGGTTATGTTTGTGAGGGAAGCGTTGTTCTTTATTTTATATTTGCGTCGCAGATGCATATTAGAGGAGGTTGCAAAATATGATTTGAGTTACATTTTGCATCATTACATTTTTGTGAAAAAATATTTTACTCTGGAACAACTAAATCAACGTGTGAATGGTCATCCTTTTGATTCAAACGACAGGCGGTCAAAACCACCCAAGTTTCACGGAGGCCCAACTAGGTAATAGAAAAATTTCATTATCATCGTCTGAAATGTTGTGTTTCTTGAATAATATTACATTAATGATCGGGGATTTTGTACCAAAAAATGAGGAATATTGGCAGAGCATACTTCTACTCCGAAAAATAACTGATATAGTTTTTTCTACTCATTTCCAAATCGAACTTCCAGATTATCTCGGAATTTTAATTGCCGAATATCTAAGTACTAAAGAAAAATTAGGGTTACATTTCAGACCAAAGCATCACTATCTCATTCACTACCCTAGCATAATGCGCGCGATGGGACCTCTGGGGAAACTCTCAAGTATGCGTTTCGAGAGTCGACATCATCTGTGCAAAATAATAGCCAATGCCACAACATCACGTTTAAACATTTGTAAAACCATCGCCCACAAAAATCAACTCATACTTGCACGCAGATTATTGAAAAATGATGCAGACTACCCTATTTTTGAACTATTAGGATCTCCGAATGTATATGTAGAGCGGAAATTAATAAATAATGTAGTGGAAAAAGTTCAATCATTCAAACGAATCAAGTTCTTGGGGAATGAAATCACCGTGAATAAAACTGTCTTACTTGGACCCACGGATAGTCATATGGACTTACTGTTAGTAGAAGACATACTTCAAAAAATGGACAATATGATTTTTGTATGTAAATTACTGAAATATTCTTATAATGATCACTATGATGCGTATGAAGCGTTTTCTGGAAAAGGGAAAAATTTAATATGAGTGTACGATAAGTTATAATGTATTTCTTAATAATCAAAGCTATGTTCCGAAGCGGTTATAAGCATAAGTACTTACATGTTATCTGTTTTTAAAATTATTTTGAGATTAAGAATTGCTGTTTTATAATATTATATTAATTTTTCCAAGATTTACATGGGTGTACGATAAATTACAATGTACTAGTATGTTTTCATAATCAAAGATACGTTCCAAAACGGTTGTAAGTATAAGTACCCACTTGTTATCTGTTTTTTGTTTTTTAATAATTTTTTTAAAATTATGAATTATTGTTTCATAATATAATAATTTTTGCATAAATTGGATCAATTTTATTGTGTATATAAAAGTACCCCAAAAGAAGTGAAATCTCCCCTCGAGAATTTAATGACTTCACTAAAAGTCTACTATATATATTTGAGAAAAATTACAGAACAGTCTAGCAATTTCTATGCTACGAACGCAGCACAATGCGTAATTCACAGTTGTAATAATTACAGAACAGTTTGGCAATTTCTACCCTACGAAGGCAGCACAATGCGCAGATTACAGTCGTAATAAATACAGCGTAGGGAGAGCAATTTTCGCTAAGACAGTTTGGCAAATAATGCTGTCAAACGTATAGTATATTACGTTCAACGCTCTACCAAAACAATGGAGGAGGACCTTCTTTATGCCAGACTAGTTTGATCGAAATTCCAGGACTACCACGACGCATCAGGCACAACGTTACAGTGTAAAATGCCAGAAGTTTAATCAAAACGACAAAGGAAGTTAGGGAAACGGCAGCTTATCTTATCTTATCTTTATCTTTACTATATTATAAAATCGTAAGTTTCATAGACGCTCTATATGCGCATGTGCATGAACGACTCCTCCAGCTCGAGGGAAGAAGTCGTGTTTTACGTTGCGTTCGTTCTCGAACCTCGATGTTCTACATAACACAAAGATGAAAAATAATGTCGCTCCGAACCAGTCCCTTCTAGGTACTTCACTGCTCACAAAAAATGTGTTGTTTAAAATTAGGAATTCTGCTTCATTATACCGTTTTGGCATTCATCAATTTTAATAAGGCCTTTGATTCCATTTATCAGTCACCATAGCGCCTGGAATGCTCTAGCATCGCAAGGAGTTCCCGAAAATATTATTAGAAAATTTATACCAAAACTCGGTAGCATATATTTCACTGGACAAAAAAGGGGGATATATTTAAGGTGGGTAGGGGAGTCAAACAGGGAGATCCAGTGTCACCAAACATCTTTAATGCTGTACTGTGGAGGATCTTTTCAGAAAATTGGGCTGGGATAGTTACGGGCTGAAGATAGATGGCGTGCAGATTAATAATCTCAGATTTGCCGATGACATCGTATTAATAGGTAAAAACAGTAAAGAAATAAATATAATGATAGAAGATTTGGCACAACAAGGGGCTAATGTAGGATTATCGATCAACCTGGGGAAATCCAAAATTATGACGAAAGATGGGAAAAGGGACAAATACCTTTGATCCAGCGCAGCAGAACTAGAGATGGTCGATGAATACAAGTACTTAGGACAAAGTGTATCTTTCAAAAACATAAGTAATAAGGAAATTAAAATTTGTATAAATAACTCATGGAAAGCATGTTGGGCACAAAAACATATTTTTAAAAGCAACATGAAAATTAAAACAAAAGCAAGAATCGTAAGTACCTGTGTGCTCCCAGTGGCAACACATGGGGCCCAGATGTGGCCAATAGCTAGAAGACATTTAAAGAAGTTAAAAGTTATGCAAAATTCAATGTTTAGGAACATCCTAAAAATCAAATTAAAAGACAAAATTAAGCTTCTGGACATCAAAGAAAGAATTAATGTAAAGGATATTGGCTACATAATCAGAAAATTAAAATTGAAATATGCGAGGCACCTGATGAGGGAAAAGAATTTCAAATGGCATAAGACTGCAACCGACTGGACCCCATATGGCCATAAACGTGCAAGGGGACGACCGATGCTACGCTGGAGAGACGACTTCAAGGAGCTGGGGAGAAGATGGATAAGACTGGCGAGAGACCGTGACATATGGAGAGAGATGGTGGAAACCTATGTCCTCAAATGGGCAGGATAACTGGCATGGCCCACCTATCCAAGGTTACATTATTATTATTATTATTGTCATTATTGTTATTACACGTGCAATGCGTTAAAAGTGTCTATAGGTTTGGAAAGCGGCGGTCTCTTACATCAAACACACCAGGAAAATAGACTAGATATCATATTAATGTACAGAGACTGCAGCTCGTCCAAATCTACTTTTCTAAAAGAATTGGAAAATTCTCTTAGGGCCAACGGAGAAACTATTCTCCTGGGTGATATAAATATAGACCTGTACGACCAACATGCCTCCAAGGATTATCTAAACCTACTATTTTCTTCTGGCTTTACATCTGTTCAAAATTTACCTAGCAGAATCTCAACCTGTATAGATCATGTCATGATCAGGAGTAGAAATAGATTTAACGCTGAAACCCAAGTGGAAGACAGAGGCCTAACAGACCACGCTATAATTCTGCTTAAAGTAACATCCCGGGGCAGATCTGACTTCATATCGAATCACAATCCGTTGCGGAAGCAAAATTTATTAACTATCGAAGGTTGGATACTCTTATAAGCAATTATGATTGGGATGGATTCAAACTGGAAGACACCCCGACCAAGTCCTTTTCAAAATTAACCTCTATCCTAAAAGACCTACAGGAAAAAGCAACCACAACCGGTACATCTTACCAAAGTGGTTACACGAAACTCAGGAAACCTTGGGCAACAAGGGAAATACACAATCTTAGCAGACAAAAAACGGAAATCTACCTTAACGTGAAGGCTAACCCAAATGATGCGGCTCTAAAGACCCAATTTAAGGACATCTCTAAAAGAATCAAGCAGGCTGTTAGAAAAGCTAAAATTCATTTCTATAATAACCTACTTGAAAATAACATGGACAACCCGAAAAAGTACTGGCAAATAGTAAACGATATCAGTGGCGCTAACAATAGGTCCAGTATACACAAAGTAGTAGTTGATGGCAGGGAGTTGCTGGCTGGAAAGAATGATCAGGATATAGCTGATGCTTTTAACAAATACTTTCACGAAATTCCTGATAAAATACTACAGAAGTACCAATTAGATCAGGCTAAATTCAATTGCAACCTGGAAAATGGTATAGATACCCATTGGAAGGACCACCTATGCAACTTTAAAATAACAAACCCTGATGTCAAAAAAGCAATTCAGACCCTGCGAAAGAAATTCTCTAAAGGCATAGACGAAACAGCTACAGTAACTGTTAAAAACAATATTGATTTATTTACCCAGATTTTACCTCCTCTTTTTAACAAGCTGGGGAATTTCCAGAGCCCCTCAAGATGGCGAAGATTATACCCATTTACAAAAAAGGAGACAAGACACAGGTTCAAAATTATAGACCTATATCTCTTCTCTCTACTTTTTCCAAAATTTTTGAATCAGTGGTGAAAGAAAAACTCGTAAATTTTTTAAATCACATAAATTTTTTCTCCCCAAAACAGTATGGTTTCATGAAAACTAAATCTACTGATCTGGCTCTCTTCTCCCATATAACTTCTGTGACCGACAGTTTGGAAAAAAATAATGCAACAGTGGGAATTTATCTGGACCTCGAGAAAGCATTTGACACAGTTGATCATCAAATCCTTGCCTACAAACTAGAAAAGGCTGGAATTGCGGGACCTCTATTCAGCTGGTTCAAATCTTATTTGAATAACAGGCAGCAATGTGTGGAGCTCAACGACGTAAGGACGCAATCCTAAGTGTATGCAGTGGCGTGCCGCAGGGTAGTGTTCTCGGTCCAGTGTTATTCAATATTTACCTAAATGACATTTTCGAATTACCATTACGGGTCGAGACTCTTGCCTTTGCTGACGACCTGTCATTACTCTATAGTAGCGAAAACCACAACCAAATTAATGAAGCATTCTTCCACGATCAACGACTATTAACCACATGGTTCCGTGCCAACCGTTTGAGCTTAAACCACAATAAAACTACCTATGTTGTATTTGGCTACAAAACACCCTCGTGGTCAAGTGACTTAAACTTAACCCTCCACAACCACAGTTCTCCGTTACCATGCAATTGTGAGAAATTAAATCAAACCAAAACGATAACATACCTGGGGCTCACCATAGACGAAAAGCTGACCTGCATGACCACTCCATCCAGCTACAGGGGAAACTCAGGAAATTGAATTACCTTTTCTTCCATCTAAGAAATCACTTTAAAATAAACCACTTACGAAGGATCTATCTCGCCCTATACGAATCGGTCTTAAGCTATGGCATCATACACTGGGGAGGATCATGCCATATACAACCCCTGAAAGTGCTTCAAAACAAACTAGCAAGGTGTATTTTAAATACTAGCCGTACAGAAAGCGAAAAAATCTTATACGACAGACTTTCAGTCTCGTCCTTCAAAAATCTCTATAAGAAACGAATGTTAATGTTTGTATTCAAAAACAAGTTTTTATTCAGAATTTATAATACTATAACAAGAACTCGTTCAGGAGCCGGGCCAACGTCAGCTTTTCCAGCATGGCGAAAATCGCATTCCAGACTCCAGGCAAGATATAAAGGATACGAACTCTTCAACAAACTAGTGCCTGCTGCTAGGCGCCTACTAAAAATATCCGAATACAAAAAATATATAAACACCATCTATAGTTAAAAATTTATAAACACATACACTATGTTAAATAAGGAATAAATTCCCACATTGCCTGCTGATTGCAATTAAATGATTTTTGATTGTGTGAGTCCAATAGGGGCATATCTTCGTCGGTGCCCCCCTCGTTCAAGGCCGCTATCACTCATTGTCTCACATGAAACTCTACGTATACTAAAACCAATAAACTAACAAAACACTTAACTTACATGAACACTTTTAAAACGAACTCTAACGTCAATAAATAACGAACAACAGTGGATGCAGGCACCGGCGATAGTAGTAATAGTAATGATAGATCCTCCATTTCGGGCCATGTGGCCCATTAGGAGTATGTTTGATATTTGAAAATTGTAATTTTGCAAATATATCCTTTGATTGATTGATTATTATTATTATTATTATTGTCATTATTGTTATTATTGTTATTGTTATTGTTATTGTTATTATTATTATTATTATTATTATTATTATTATTATTATTATTATTATTATTATTATTATTATTATTATTCTGACTACACCTATGATGTCTTTTTTGGTGACTGTTTATTTTTTAATTAATATCTTATGTGGGTCCAGAGGGTATGTTTGCCGTAAAGGAAGAGGCTCAAGGTGATAGGTCCACTTTCATTGAGTAGACCGTAAAGAAACACATGTATGTGCTTTGTAATACAGTACAACAGAAAGATGTGCGCACTGAGACGAAATTAGGGGGCCCACAGTGTACCAAAGAACTTTCAGATGTAAATAGCCATCTTGTGGAAGCGAGGCCTCATTCAGAAAATAAATGTTTGTGTACGAAACCATAATACATTGCAAAGGAATAGCTCATTTCAGCAGTTTTAAACATGTAACTGAAAAACGGAAGGTGCTCCCCACCCTAACACTGAAAATCTAATTCTCGATTTTTCGGCCTTGAAGAATATTTTTGATGACCTCTGTTAATTTTTGCAATTGGAATCTTTCGTGGGTCCAATTCCAGAAGTCTAATTCTCGAATTTGTGAACCTCTTAATTTGTTGATCGAAGTAAAGTAATTTGTGGAACCTGGGGTAGACCCCCCCCCCCTAACTCCAAAAATATAACATTCGATTCTTCAAACTTCTAAATTATTTTGTGGATCCGAGGAATGAAACCCCACCCCCAACCTCGAAAATCGAATCCTTCATTTTTTGGCCTTTAGAAATCTTTTTAGTGACCTTTTCCGTTTTTCAGTTGTAATCATTTGTGGGTTCTAATGGTTGAGTCCCGATGAGCTGACCCCGCCCTCAACTCTGCAAATCAAACTCTCGATATTTCTGACGTGAAAAATGATTTTCGATTGTTTAAGTCTGTTGTGGTTCCGAGGGGTGGACCGTACCTCAACTCCGGAAGTCTAATTATTGATTTTTCAGGCTTGAACAATAATTGTCCGCGAACCCCTTATTTTGTTGAACAAAGTACTTTGTGGATTCGACATGTGGACCCTCAACCTCAACTCCGAAAATCAAATTCTCGAATCTTCGGACTTCAATATTCATTTTTCGTGAACCTTTAATTTTTTTGAATAAAATCTATTGTGGACTTGAGGGGTGAAGCCCGTCCTGAACTCTGAAAATCTAATTCTCGATCCTTCAAATTTCTGAATTATTTTACGTAAGCCTCCCCTTTTTTCAACTGATACATTTTCTACACGGGAAAAGTAGAGTCGCGCCCCCAACACCAAAAGAGTATATTTTCGAGTTTTCGTTGTTGAACTTTTTTATTTATTTATTTATTGAAACAATTCGTGGATCCGTGGGGTAGACCACACCCCACCTCCGGAAATCAAATTCTCGATTATAGATGTTGAAAAACAATTTTCCATAAAACCCTTATTTTTAATCGAGATCTTTTGTGGATCAAGGAATAACTCTCCCACCCACGACGAAAATCAAAAAAACTCGACTTTTCAGCTTCTCAAAGTTATTCTTGGTGAACGACTTATTTTTTCAATTCAAATAATACGTTAATCTTCGTCTAATAATTTACGTTTGTTTTAATAATAATTAGATTATAGCAGCAAGGCAATAACACTCTCAGTAAATAAAAACAATAATATAATATTGTGGACCCGATGGACTGTTTCCGCCCCCAACTCCGGAAATTGAATTCTTTATTTTATCGGCTTAAGAAATAATTTTCCGTGAGCCCATGCTTATTTCTTTGTTCGCAGTATTTTGTGGACCCGAGGACGAGTGATCCGCCGCCCACAACTTCGAAAATCTAATCGTCAGAAATATTTTTGGTGACCATTTTTGTATTTCAATTGGAATCTTTTATGGGGCCGAGGGGTCGACCGCACCCCCAACTTTGGAAGTCCAATTCTCGAATATTCAGGCTTTATAAATAATTTTCCGCGAACTTCTCATTTTGTTGATCGAAGTTTTTTGTGGATCAGACGGGTGCCCCCTCCCCATCCCCAACCCCCAATCACAAAAATATTATTTTCGATATTTTGACCTTTAAAAGTACGTATTGTTGCTATAATTTATTTTTCGGTCGAAATCTGATGTGGATTTGAGAGGTAAAACGCATCCCGAATTCCTGGAAATCTACCTCTCGATACTTCAAACTTTGCAATTGTTTTTAACTTCTTTTTGCGATTGATACATTCTGTAGACTCAAAAAGTGGACCCCCGTCCAAACCCTGAAAGTGTAATTATTGATTTTTCGATCTTTAAAAAATTACTTTCGATGAACTGTTCATGTTTTCTATAGGACCAAAGGATTGACACTGCTCCCAACTCCGGAAGTCTAATTCTTGATTCTTCAGTCTTCAACAATAGTTTTCTTTGGACCCTTTACTTTGTTAATCGATGTATTATATGGATCAGAGGGGAGGATTCCTCGCCCCCAACTCCGGTCATGAAATTCTTGTTTGGTAGGTATTGAAAGTTGATTTTCTATAACCCTTCTATTGTTCGATCGAAATCATATGTAGACCCAAGGGATAGACACCCCCCCCCCCCCCCCCGTTGCCTGCTAAAATATAAATCTCGATTTTCCGGGCTTCCAGATTTATTCTTGATGAAATTTTTATTTTTTCGATTCAAATCTATTGTGGTCCCGATGTGTTGACCCCACCTCCAACTCTGGAAATCAAATTCTCGATTTTTCTAACGTGAAAAATAATTTTCGATGAACCTCTTTATTTTTCTGATCGAAGTCTTTGGTGGAGCCGCGGGGTGGTGCCCCACCCGAACTCCGAAAATCTAATTCTCGATTTTTTGGCCTTTAGAAATATTTTTAGTGACCTTTTCCATTTTTCAGTTGTTATCATTTGCGGGGTCAAATGGTTCAGTCCCGATGGGTTGACCCGGCCCCAACCCTGGAAATCTAATACTCGATTTTTCTGACGTGAAAGATAATTTTCGGCGATCCCCTTATTTTTCTGATCGAAGTCTTTGTTGGACCCGAGGAGTGGAATCCCACCCCAATTCCGAAAATTTAATTTTCGATTTTTTGCCCTTTAAAAATATTTTTCGCCTCTGGAAGTCTACTTCTCGATTTTTCAGTCTTGAACAATAATGTTCCGTGAACCTCTGTTTCGTTGGTCGAAGTATTTTGTGGATCTGATAGGTAAACCTACACCCGCAACTCCGAAAGTCTAATTTTCGATTTTGAATTATTAAATACTTCTTTTTGTTTTTTTGATAAAATCTATTGCGGACTTGAGGGGTGGAGCCCATCCTGAACTCCGAAAATCTAATTCTCGATTTTTCAACGTCTGAATTATCTTTCATAAACCTCCTCTCATTTCGATTGCCACATTTTTTAGACTCGAAAGGTGGATTCTTGCCCTCAACAATTCTTGATTTTTCGGCCTTTAAAATTATTTTTGATGAACTCTTCATTTCTCCGAGGCTTTGACCATACTCCCAACTTCGGACATTTGTCTCGATTTTTCAGGCTTGAACGACGATTGTCTGTGAACCTCTTATTTTGTTAATCGAAGTGTGTTGTGGATCTGAGGGGTGGAGCCTCACCCTAACCCCAGAAATCTAATTCTCGATTTTCAGCCTCTCAAATTTATTCCTGGTGATTGTTTATTTTTTCATTTGAAATCTTATGTGAGACCGAAGAGTTGACCCCACCCCAGACTTGGAAATTAAAATCTCGATTCTTCAGACTTAAAAATCATTTTTTGCTAAACTTATATTTATGTTGGATCGAAGTCTTTTATGGATCCAAGGGGTGGACCCCCACTTACACACCGAAAATCTACAGACCTCAGCCATTCGTCGTATTAGTCGTATTATATTCTTTTTCTCACCATTTTCTATTACGTCTTATTTTTCACGCCTCACTTTCAAAACTTGCTTGCATTTCATTCACGTGTACTACATTTTTGAATCTTTTTTTTTTTTTTTCGTCACTAATCTATTTCATTTCACCACACTTTACTCACGTCCGCTTCCTACATTTTTTTTTTAACTTACTCTTGACTGTTGTCCGGATACAACTTTTTTTGTAGAACGAAGTTATTCATTTTCTTTTGATCTAACATCATGTTTTAATGCATTTTACATCATTTTTAATCGTGTGTAACATATTTCTTTTTTTGTGAATTTTTTTTACACAACTTTTAAACATGCTATAATTTTCTTATGTATTTTACCTACGACATTTTATTTTAATCGAAACTCACGTTACCAATTTTATCGTGTTATATGTGCTTACCATTTTTTCCATGCATTTACCATCATGTTTTTTTATAATCATGTACTTTAGATAGGATAGGATCCGTTTTTTATTTTTTATTTACGACTCGATCTTGCTTATTTCGTTGACATAAAATTTTGAATTCTTTCGTAATTTGTTCGTAAGCAAAATTTTATTTTTCTAAAGGTAGGGGCATGTTGGATATTTCGCCCGCTTCGTAAGTCTGGTTTTAACAGTACCTACCTACTTCACCGTTTTCTCTGGCTCGTCCAGGTTGGTTCGTTGCCTGAAAGTATTCATGATCTCGTGTCGCTGCTGTACATTACCGAATTATGTTTGTATTATAGGTTTATTGCTAATTCGTGGCGTTCATATTATTTCGGAGCCGATCTGCGGCTATTTGAACAGTTTTGAATAATTTACAACCTGGATGTGAAATTGATGCTATTGTACAACCTGGAAATGCTACAAGTATAACAGATCCAGCAAATAGAGAAGAGGCCAGCTCACCTCAATTCAGTGGTGAGCGATTGGAAGTATTATTATAATCACTAAATTTCTTCTCTTCGAAATACCTTGAGCAATTATTTCGTTCTCCTACTCTTAGGAAAGAATTATGCCCATGAAAATGATCAGCCAGTATTTTCCATTCTGAATAATTTACCATCTGGGTATGAAATTGAGCTGGATGTTGACACAATAATATTATCATCGAATTTACGAAATGAAAGTGGTGCTGTTCAAATTGAAAATGTGATACTGGATCTAACAAACAGAGATGAAGCCAGTAGTTCTGAATTCAATGGTGGGTAATTTGAAGTACAGTGGAATCCACTGAGTATGATCTTGCTTATGAAAATAATTCGGCTATTGTGATCAAAGTAGGCTGGTCCGGTCCCGTTTGATGTTTTTCCATGTGAAATTGGCCGCATAGTATGATCAAAAAGCCAGATACAGTGATCAAAGTACAGACTGTCAATCGGCTATCAAAGTACTATCGTCACACCAAACTACATCAGTGTCTTTGAAGAAGCCGATGAAGTAGAAGAGAATTTGCAAAATGCTCTTTTAAAAGGTGGTGTCGAACCAGTTTGTTTGGCTGAGGTAAGTGTCTCATGTTCGAGGAAAGTGCCGCAAACGTCGATTGTTAAGAAACAGCATTGTTGTGGTAATGAAAAATGTTCAACCACAACACAGTATCATTTACATCCCACCATTCTAACGGAGGTACCCCATTTTGATATAGTGCGGGATATGGTACTCGATATCATGCTGTTTCGACATGAACTGAAAGAAAAATTAAATGAAAGCTCCAATGATCACGTCATTTTAAAATCGATGAAAAAGAATATGAGAAATCAGTTTGATCATAGATTTCCAGTAACGCAGCTGTTAATTACTGCATCACTACTCGATCAGGTATGCCGCAATTTACAAGACGTAAAAAAGTATTTAGCGGGAAATTTTACAGATAAAGTGAATTTTTTATCCAATCAACTTGAAAAATTCGAGATTCGTAATATGAATAAGAACAGTGAGGTGCAAAAAGAAACTTTAAATCCTAAAAAGAAAACTTCGGCCCAAAAACACATTGTTCAGTTTGCAAATCAAGATATACACTCAGAAATTAACAATTATCTTAGAATTCAAGAAGATGACATCGATATCCTTGATTTTTGGAAAAAGTATAGCGGAGCGTTACCAAACCTCGCTGCTTTAGCTCGTTTTATCTTGGGTGTACCTGCTACAAGCACCCCAGCTGAACGAGTTTTCTCCGTGGCTGGACTTGTTGTTAATAAAAAAAAGATCGTCGCTTTGTCCTTCTACTGTAAATAAAATTATTTACATTCATGATAATTATTCTTACCTAGATGACTTCAAATAACTGAAAATGTTATTTTCATGTTCATTTTTTACTTTTTCCGAACTGTTTTTGTTATTCATTCAAGTTTAAAAAGAGCTTATTGAAAATGTCGTTGCCTTCGTGTTCGTATTCATTTTTTCTTAATTCTTTTTTGTCGACAAGTCTTTCATTTTTATTTAAAAAAAAAAGTTTTTTTTATATGAATTAAATATGTTTTTATATCATAAGTTGATAAGTGAGTTCCTATAATAATAGTCTCAAAAATCAAAATATTCAAAAAGTTACTTATATTATTATGGTCGGCTACGAGTAGCCGAGCCTATTGAAATTGCTTTTTCATTTTTTTTCTTCTCTTCTCATTCATTAGTTCAGTTCAGTTCAGTAGTGCGTCATTTGTCATTTCAGATGTGTTGATCGTGAGCAGATCTGAGTCAAAGTTCAGTTCAGCGGCGCCTTATTTTCGAGAAATCAATTAGTTGAAAATAATAAAAGTAATTATAAGTAATTATTTCGATTATATTAGGGTCGGCCACGAGCATCTTGCAATTACTTTATTTTTTCTTCTTCGTTTTTTTTTTTCTTCTTCTGTAGTGCTCATCGATCTTGATCTTCAGTACTGTCTGTGTCTGCGCGAGTGTTATTTTTCAAATTTCGAGCCAAAAACCAAATGTGTTCACGTAAACGACGAATTTACGAAACAATAATTCAAGTATTGTTGTTTGTTGTATTTATACTGAGAAGTTTCCTATTTTATTTTTTCGCAACCACACGGTAAAATTAAACAGAATCGAAGTACTGTACTTGTGCGAAAAGATATGGATTTAGAAGAGGTAAGTAAGTTGTTTACTAATAGATGAAATGGGTTTTTAGTTTAATAAATGTACAGTTCCTTTGAATCAAGCCGTATGTCCAGTAGAAAATTCGGATTCGTCTTATTGTGAGTACATGCTTTCCGTAGGGATGTTGCAAATGTTCCGGATGTAGGGATTTCTTGCCTTATCAGTAAACTATTGTTCGCGAATTCTGATCAAATGAAACATGTTTCATTGAGATATATCTACAGAAAAAATCAGTTCCTCGATTTTCATAGTCGAAAAAATTTTCAAAGAAGAAAGTAGAAATGTCCAATTAGGTTGCAAATAAACATTGTGTGCATATTCATTGCGCCGTGGGCTTTCGCTGGAATTTGGAACTGGAACCAACTTTTGTCATACGCCATACCCGTTATATCTGTGGTACTCTTTATCAGTATATTAGGAAGAAATAATGCGATGTGAATTGGAGACTGTGGAGCAAAACCCGCTCAAGCAACATTATTTGTTGACAAAATGAATTATAGTATCCTTGGAAAGAGCGTAAAAAGCAGAATTTTTTTAAATTTGGTCCGATACAGAAATGTGTATCCACGTTGAAAAAAGCTTATCAGTAAACGTTAAGTCCGTAAACCGGCATTATGTATTGGCTCTTAATGTTACGTTTTCTCAAAAAACAGATTTTGTCGGTTGAGCGGTTTTGGCTTGACAGCGTCCAATTAATTATGTCTTATAAATAATATGATGATCAAGTATTGATGGCAATTTTGGTATTCTATTTCAGGGTTAGAGCAATGAAGCCTTATCGTTGTGGCTGTCTTCACCTGAAGACGAAACAACGGCGTTCCCCTCTGTGGCGATTGTGGGAATGTACGAGGCCACAAATAATGAACTAATTGAAAATGAACAAAGAGCAAATAATCAAGTAGTAAATGAACCTGTGCATAATGAATATCAAGAGAATCGAGATGCGGAACTATTATCAAGAGAATCGAGAATCTAGACGTGAGTATTATCAAGCGAATTGGAAAAAAGTTGTGAGACGAATGCGGAACTATTATCAAGTGAACAGAGAACGTAAGCGTAAATATTATCAAGCAAACCGAGAATGTAAGCGTAAAAATATTATCAAGCAAACCGAGAGTGTACGCGTAAATAATATTATCAAGCGAACAGAGAATCTAAGCGTGAATATTGTCGTGAATATTATCGAGCAAATCGAGAACAAATAATAGAGCGTGCGGCTGAATATGGTGAAGATACTTATTGTCAGGATATTAAAAAAGGACCCACAATTGTATGCATAAGTTGTAGTAGATTATTTTTCGACCGCTCTGTATCAATGCTGAGTTACAGGGTTATGTCCAAAAAATGTACTAAAGATGTTTTGGAAAATGCATGCTCATTAATAAATTTTAGAACCATTGGTGATAACCTTGGTTATGCGTGTTCAAACTGTAAACGTTATTTGAATCAAAGTAAAATTCCTCCTCAGTCATTAGCGCATGAAGAATTACGATTTCCTGAGATGCCACCTGAACTGGTTGATTTAAAGAATATAGAAGAACGTTTTCTAGCTCCACGAATCGGTTTCATTCAAAGTCGAGAGTCATTTGTAGACACTCAGAGAACGTCGATAGGTCGAGTTGTCAATGTTCCTACAAATCCTGAATCAAGTTTACGTATGTTACCTAGAAATTATGAGAATTTAGGAGTTATAATGGTAAAACTAAAGAAACATGTTGCATTTAAAAGTAGTATTTAGGAAGAGACCATCAGAATTGATGCGATAAAGAAAGCTGCCAAGTTTTTACAAAATTCTGAAGTTTATAAATTGGAGAAGATAAATATTAATTTTGACGATCTTGAGAATATTGCTAGAGAAGCTAGGGATGGTTTAATTCGAGATTGCGAGTATAATCCTATTGAAAAGAATGTATCTGGATCTGATTCTGATGATTATAGTATAGCAGATGTCAAATGTGAATGTCTTGAAAATGATTCTGATGATTATAGTATAGCAGGTATTGAATGTGCATCTCTTAATGTCAGTTCGGATAGTAATACCTATAGCTGAAAATGAAGAATCAAATACTAATAACTGGTCTCAGCATAGCGACTATGGTCTTAATGAGGATACTATTAAGAAAACTGATTCTGATAATTTTAGTATTGTAGATGTTGAATGTGAATCTGTGATTGTTAGTTCTGATATTGACAGTGATCAAAGCGAAGACCTCCCCCCCCCCCCCCCCCGATTGACGAAAGTTCAGAGCGCGAGGCTGCAAGGCTAGTAAGTTTTGTTAGTTCGACACATATCCGTCAAAATTATGCAGTGCTGCCATCGCAAGGCTAAACGCGGACGACTACAGAAAGTTTTGAAAACGGCGATCGCGAGAAAGTGTTTACTGATTGGTTCAGACGATTATCACGTGACAATCGTCTGACAGTCATCCGACAGCCGGCTTCTCGGGCCGTTATCTTAAATCATAGATACGTATTTCCTGCATTTGATTGGGCGTGTAGAATTTCAAAGTTCGGTAGTTCGAGTCAGTTTAATTGTAACATGTTTTCAAATTCAAGTTTAAATTAGTTTTCGGTGCGTAAAATGTGTTGGTGAGTATTTCAGATTGTGATATACATTCATTACATTGGAGTGCATATGCAGAAGCTGACCAAACACGCACTATTGCCGGAAATCGCGGCGGCCATCATAATGGCTACATGTTGATGGCGTTTCGTGAAGAAAACTGCTACGGTTTTGTGTTAATTTCAATTCGTCGACAGTATTCGTAAGCGTGGAATTGAAGCGAAATCCATTATCCATTGATTCCTGAGGAATACCCGCGGCTTCCAATGTGATGACCGCCGCTGTTACATTTATCAAGATGAATTTGCTTCCTTCATTCGCCTGTAAGTATCACATTCTTAAAATGCTTGCAATTTGTATGCGTGTATGATACACACGTATTCATACACGTAACATAAGTTCTACAAGGAAGTCATAGGTGTGCGCGTGTATCTTATCAGAATACGTGAATATACACACACACACACACACAATAACATCCGCATCGTATTCGCGAGCTCATCACAAATATGTTTTCTGTGTGTGTTTTCTGATAAGAGCGAGCATGTGTTCTGTCGCTCTGTTAATCTGCTGCCTCATTCTCATAACTCATATTTCTATAGTTCACTGCGAGTTTGCAACTAGCCACTAGCGTTCTGCGATCTGTCTCATGTAGTCAGGGCCGCCAAGAGCCAAACCGAGCCCGAGGGAAAAATCTGCGGGCCGACACTGAAAGTATTTCTACACATTTTGGAAAATCAAAATACTTGACTTTTCTTGACTTTTATTTGACCTATAAACAGGGACGTACCGATAGGGATGGGGGCAACTCCCCCCCCCCCCCCCCCCGAAGGAATTTCTCACTCAGCAATCGGGAAAATTTACCATTTCAGTGTCAGGCAGAGTTGGAAAAATCCAACAACTCAAAAGTTTTTTCAATATTTTTTTTACTTACTTTGACACTTATGAAATGAGTTGGGAAGTTGGGAAAATTCAACAACCCAGCCAATAATTTTCATGATAGCGCGATCATAGCAAATGCTACCAAACTAACACAATGCAATTATTACAAGTAAATACACAAGGTGATGTGATACACAACAAGCGGGATGTAGCCCGAACTACTATATGCTACAATAGCGCTATTAGAGCCTATGCTAGTACGTACATATATACGCAAAAAAACGAAGCTGTGGTAGCCTGAACTACTACATGCTACAGTAGCGCTATTAAGAGCCTCTGCTAGTAGGCATATATACAAAAAAAAAAAAAAGAAGCTGCGATGGCTCTGTTAATCAGAGTAGCAAATATTAGCAAAAGCTACTAGTGGTATATTTTATATTTATACCACCCCAGAGTGGACCTACAGTCTGAAGGGGAAACTAATTCTGGGGGTTGAAGACAAATTGAAACCAGGAACAGTGTCTGCCAACAAGCCGCAACACACTGGTTCCGAAATGCCAGAGACAGAGTGGCCAGATGCAAGACAGTGCAACCTAAGGGAACTCAGAATATCAGTCGCAAGTTATTTACACCCACATCCAGTAAGTAATGAAACATAATTTTGTCCATATCCCCGAATTTAGTGGTCTACTCAAAATTGTGTGTGGGGGGGGGGTTTACTATCACGACAATAATAACACGAAGTACGTGTGTACATAATCATTGATTTAACATATTAGTCAGCATATCGGCATTGGGACATTTGTAAACCACAAACATCAAGTGCAAGGTGCAATTATACAATTTCTCCTCAATGGCTGTCCCCTTATTTGCAGGTACTGCGCCTCCCGAACAAGGCAAATCCAGCGACCCGCCACAGATAATCAACTTGGATACTCCTGTTGACTTTAGACCAGTGTGATTATCGACTAGACTGTGATGAATACTAGTTCCTGAAAACGTACCTACACTTAATTTTCTATGGCTCTGTTACATTTCACGTGTGTTATTTGTTACTATTTTATCAATAGATTACTTTCCCAGTTTTGTAAATATGTATTTGTCATTCGAAGCTACCCCTGCTGTGGATGGGGGAGCATAACTGTTGCTCTTCCTTGCTAATGGCTGCGGGAGGGAAAACATGCCTCGGGGGTATGGTGCAGTATAAAAGTGCTGCTCCCCCTTCCGGAGGGTTGTGGGATGAGAGCATGCAAGGAGGAGGGCGGTGCAGTGTAAAAATGCTGGGTCCTGATTCGTGCATGTGACATGCAGGGGTGGCCTCCTATTGGTTCACTGGGTAGACTCGCGAGGCTAACCGCGACTAGCCGCGCGTCAACTCGTGCGGCTAACTGCAGCTAGCCGCGCGGCTGTCAAAAGGACGACACCAAGTCAGCCGCGTGGCAGTCACACCTGACTGGTTCAAACAAATATTGAATTCTGCGCTCTCATTGGCCGAAATTGCAAAAAAGCACATTTTTGATAGCCTTGCGCGTCAAAGTCTCGTCCAAAAGTTCGAGGCTGCGAGGCTATAGCCTCACATAGCCGCGTTTCGTCGATCTATTATTTGATCCTCATGTTGAATCATTAACCTTTATAAAAATTTATGCTGGCATCATAGGACATATTCCTAAACATCTGACTCACCAAAAAGTATTGCAGAGCGAATTTTGTAGATATGATAGGAGATGCTGTGAACCTTATCGCCTGTTCCATGCAGGAGCAATGCTTTGTATTGAGAAATTAGCAAGTAATATGCGACTGTGTTTGAGAAAGTCTCGTTTACAGCCTCAAATGTATCTTTTACGGCTAATCCGATATTAAATGATAGCTTTGTGAATAATTTAACCTTAAAAGATTGCGCGTACAGAATATTTGAGTCTGATAGAGGTAGCCCAGCATATTTTGCGCTAAAAAAACGAGAACTTTTTGCCATGATTCAACAATTAGGATCACCTTCTGTATTTCTAACATTGTCAAGTGCTGAAACTAAATGGGTCGAATTGTTGGTAATTTTAAAGAATACAGTCGATAAAGAAATTATTTCTGAAAGTGAAGCTGAAAAACTAACATCCCCTGAGCGTAGAAGATTACTGAGATCAGATCCGGTAACAGTAGCTAGATATTTCGACAAGTTATGTTGTATATTCAAGTTATTGAAAAAATCAAAGGAATGCGTGTTTGGAAAATATTATGTTGTAGATTTTTATATTTGTATAGAGTTTCAGTATTGTGGATCACCTCACCCTCATATGATATTATGGTTAAATGAAAGTCCGTTGTACATTTTAGGTGATGAACAATCTCGAATTCGTTGTGAACAATTTATTGACGAATTAATTACTTGTAAGAAGAAAGATGAAATAGAATTTCCAAATATTGCCTATCAGACACATCATCATACAAAGACCTGCAAAAAAAAAAAAATGGTCGTTCTTACTGTTGATTTCATGTTCCTTGGTTTCCTATGGATAAAACTATGATTTTAGAACCTCTGGACATAAATGAGGAAAACGAGAATGAAAATGAAATAATAAAATCCAATTATGAACGAGTTAGGATGAAATTAGTGGAAATGTATAAAGACCCTCCTGAAAATATGAGTTTTGATGAATTTTTAATTGATCTGAGGTTGAATAAATCAGAATATTACTCGCGTATTCGTTACTCTATTTCAAAACCCACTGTATTCTTGGAATGAAATGTAAAAGTATCAAAATAAATGCGTATAATGAAAAAATTTTAGAACTCTTTGGATCGAATATGGACATACAATTTATCTTAGATGTGTATAGTTGTGCTCATTATGTAATAAATTACATAAGTAAAAGTCAAGGTGAAATGTCTAAACTTTTAAATGATATTACTGCACAAGTAAGCCGTGGAAATTACTCTTTAGCTGAGAAATTACATCATTTAGGTAATACATTTTTGAATAGTTCTGAATTTTCAGCTCAAGAATGTGTGTTTTATATCCTTAGTATGCCAATTTCACAGTCGCGTAGAAGTACAGTTTTTATAAATACAAATTTACCCGAAAATAGAATCCGACTATTTAAAACAAGAAAAGAATTAGAAGCACTTCCTGAAAATAGTGAAGATATTTTTTCATCTGGTAATTTGGAAACGTACGTTAAACGACCAAAAGAATTAGAAAATGCTTGCTTGGCTGACTTTTTAGCTCTCTATTCCAAGTCGCAAAAAGCAGATGAAGTACTGTCCAATGAGAACGATGAATTCCTTGAACAAGATAAAGATGATTTTATACAAGGGTCGACGTGCAAGCGGAGGAAGACCAGTGAGTATCCTAAAGTAGAAGAAGCTTCGCACCGAGTATTACTGTACATTAAAGAATATGAAAACTGTGTAAGTGGAATTTTCGCATTTTTTTACCTCTGTAAGTAAAACTCGGGTAAGTGAAAAACTGGATAAGTGGAACAAAACGGCCGGTCCCTTGCTATTCCACTTATCGAGGTTCGACTGTACAAAGTATTGGAATTTACAGGATGTGTCATCTAAAACGCAATTATTCTAGAAGACAAAACTATATTTAACCTGGTAAAATTTTACAAAAAAAAAAAAAGTCTAATTAGTTGATATAATATTGTTTAGAGAAATGACTTTGCAGAGGGAAGTGTACAGAACAATTTCAAAAACATTCTGAATTTCATCCAGTTTTTTCAAAGGAAATTTTTTCACAAGAATGGGCAACTTAATTGGCACATTGTGCGAAAGATTTGATAGTCTCTTGAAGTTTAGATAATATTCAACAATGCAAACTAATTATTCGTGATTAAAAACAAATTGGGTTGGTAATACGTACCAACACTCGTTCTTTACATTAGTCCTACTCTTTGTTCAGGATAAATACTGATAGACTTGTATCAAAAGTTAGTAATATAGTCTTCGCTGTGGTCACCTATACTGGAAGATAGGATAAGGTAATGAGACAACATCTAATTCGCCCTACTACATCTGGTAGACTTTTCTGTAAGCGAATGGCAAGATCTAAGAATACCGCACACTTTGTCCTCTTTCCTCTATCTGACTTAATTTTCAAAAAATTGCAAGTTGTTTCACAATGAACCGATTCTATTGAGAGCTGGCCTAAAAAATTGGAAATTGATTGCTCTTTAAATTAGGTACTTTTTCTTCATTTTTACTGTAAAACTTGTTGTATTCGCAAAGGAACTGATTATTTGTCTCTTTTCAAGGTTTTTCTCATAAAACAATGTTGGTACATGTCGCCCTTCACACAACGTTGCCAAATATGTAGCTAAGTGACCTTCTAGTAGTGGTGGTTGTCCCTCGCACCCTATCTCACAGTTTCAACTCAGTGCGATCTGGAACTATATCCAAAACGACCAATTTGGTTACAGAGGGAAAAGAAATTTTAAAATTGAAAGAATGACAAAAGTCTCAAAGGATTAATAATTTACTTATGCAATTCTGTCTCAGTTATTCTCGGTATAGTAATGCTTAATATGCAATTATAATATTTATATTGTTCGAATGTTGTATTTCTAGGTAGTATTACAGCAAGGATTTTTCGAAATTCGAAGCACTACATCCCAGAAGACCAAGTACAATGTGGGAAACCCTATACTTTCACGATGAAGGCCCAAAAACGGAAAAACGGTGGCGGAATATGGGGCTTAATTAATAATATCAGCGAAGTTACAAATAACAACCTGTTGAATTGGTATACATATACAAATATTTGCTTTATTATATTTTAACTTCCGGTAATTCTCGCGTTTATTTAACATTGTTATATTCCATTTAGGTACAAACGTGAATATAAAGTGATACATGATGTAATAGATGTTACAGATGTGAGGCACTCAGGTGCAGAACTTGCTAAGAAAAATGAAAACTGTGTTTAAAAATTTCAACATTTTTGAAAAAATCTCTTGTATTACTCTGGATAATGCCAGCAATATGGTTAAAATCTGTCAAGAATTGAAGGTGGATCAGTTGTCTTGTTATGCTCACATCCTACATTTAACATCGATGAAAGCCATACAACAGTGCCCAACAGTTCTACATTTAGTTAAAAAATGTAAAGGAATTGCAATGGTGTTCAACAAAAGTGCATTGGTATTATCCCAGTAACATGCTGAACAAAAACTGAGAGGATTACAGAAATCCAATCTGATACAGTCAGTCCTTACTAGATGGAATTCCATGTTGTACATGCTGCGAGGAATTAAAGACAATGATGACGTAATAAATTTTGTCTTATCAAAGATTAAGAATAAGAATTTGACTCGTAAAAGTAACAAGGTATTAATAACTTCTTTATAATATTATACTAGGTAGTTCCCTGCGCAGGAGCAAGGACAAGGATTATTATTATGATGTTTTTGATTTATTTCCGACTAAATATTTGTGATGTCTATCACAGAAAATGAAAGATTAAGAGAGCTCAAATTCGTCTACAAATTACATTTTTTGGGCCCACAATAATGTGGACGAGTCTGATTACAAAGGTGAATGCCTGACTACCCTCAGTATGAACGAGGTTGAGTTACTTGACGAACTAGTTACAGTTCTTGAACTCTGAGGATTCAACCAGACAAATTAGTGAACAAAAATATTCAGCTTGCTCTCTTATAATTCCAATGACAAAAGGTCTGTGTTCTCCTTGTTCTTAATTTTATTAGTATGCAATCCATGAAAGTGTGAATTAGGTATGTGTATGATTATATAAAAACATTTCTTGATTTCTCTATCTGTTTTGTTTGCTAGAGCAGATAACATGAGAAAATGTAAATTTCCAAAGTGATTACTTTTGTATCACTTCAAAACTGATGCTCAGTATATACTTGAACAAATTCTGGTAATTTAAAAGTTGGGTGCACAATGAGCCAGAGAGTACATATAACAATGCTTTACTGTTTTAGGGATTAATTTACAACTGAATGGCCTTAAAAGAGATACAGAGCTTCTCGCGCCTCTCGGGATCTTATTCAACAACTGTTGGCTGTTAGTCGTCATTGATTAGAAAAATATGAAACTATGAACTCGTGCCAGTATATTCTTTTTTCTAACCTTCTTAATTTTTCCTATTCTCTTTTTTCCCCCTATTTTTTCAACGTCATCTTCGACTTCAAAAAGTCTCTTCATGTTCCATTTTTTATACAATAATTCAGATTTGCAACCATTCTGGATGTATCTTGTCAGGATGCCAGTTTTATTGATCCAGCAAATTACGAGAATGGTTTGAAGGAGCCCTGTGATAAGTTTGCCGCCTACTCGTCTCACACTGAAACACATACCCTTGAAGATTCCACTGAAGTTTTTCTAGTCCCATATTGAATACTGGCTTTACAGGTGTACTTTCTTACTTGAATGAAAGTAAAACAAATAAGGGTCAACCGAAATCTTCAAAAGTTGGCAACTCGAAGAGCAGAGGTGTTATGAAGATCAATAAATACTTAGGAGAGCCGATGCAGGCAGATCCGATAACGTTTTGGTTAAATTACAGAGATAATGATCTCGAGAATTTTGCGTTGAAATACACCTATATTTGTGGCGCAAGTAGGTATTGCATTAGCACAAGTATTTTCTGGAGCAAAATATACTCTTGGCAAGAGACAAACTCGCTTAACTACAAAACATGTGAAGGAAGTCGTTTTTTTACAGAAAGATCTTCAACTGTAAATAAAAATACATGGAAAATAAATGTCACACATTTTGGAGACATATTTTATTTCTGTACTTTTATTTTGTAACTGTATAACTTATTAATGAGGTATAGTGAGCATACAAATATCTGTGATGGGAAATTTAAGGAGAAAATGCCGTCAAAAAATTAACAAAATTTTTCCCTTACCGGGAAAAACATTAAAAATCATGAATATGTCATGCTTTCATAATTTTGAAACTCCTTAACATATCTATGTTCTAGCACCATTAAAGCTGTATTTATTCCACTGCGAAAAACATTACAAATGTTTTTTAAATTCCAGAATTGTTAAGTGACACATTGTCATTTATGGATACTTTGAATAAGGATGTATCTATTGTTTCTAATTTCATTCAAGGCACTTTATGGAGCGATTTCATGATATCATGTGATTTAAAAAAACCACACTTCCTTTATTTTTATTTTTCGACAAATACCTATGAAGTAAACAATCCTATGAGTTCACACGTCGGTTACGGGAAAACTGGAGCTACATATGTTAGCATCCCTTGTTTACCAATTGAGTACCAAGGAAAACTTGAAAATATCTTTATTGTGGAGCTCTTCAATTCATTAGATCGAAAGAATGTTGCTGATCAGTTATTTTTCCAGAAAGTACTTGAGGAATTGCAGTTTCTTACGAATGACGGGATAGTTGTCAGAAATGAAAATTTATTTTAAATTTTGTCTTCCGTTAGGAGATAACTTGAGTGTTCATGTGATGCTGGGACTCGTTGAGTCTTTCAGTGCGCAGTTTTTCTGTCGCTTCTGTTTGGTACCTAAGTCAGAGATACACAATATTTTTTTGGAAGATGAATGCCCGTTGAGAAATTAGGAAAATTACAAAGAAGGTTTGCTTGAAAAAAATGTATCTGAAAGTGGCATCAAACAAGATTGCGTGTTCCACCAAATTGAAGGTCTTCACATAACTCGCAATCAAGCAGAGACCCAATGCACGATTTTCTGGATGGGATTTGTTGATATGATGTGGGTCAAATTTTACATATTATATGTATATAAAAGAGAAAAAATATTTTACGTTGAACCAACTCAATGATCGGATTAATGGTTTCAAATATGATGCTAATGATAAAAAATCAAAACCCCCATCACTGACTGAAAGTAGTATAAATAATAAATACATTTCTCTCACAGCTTCCAAAATGTTATGCTTTATTCGTATTCTCCCTATTCTAATATATGATACTAGCTGACCCACTTCGCGGGTCATCTAGACCGTGGGCTAAAGTGAGTTGGCTAAGTTGAGCTGGCTTAAGTGAGTTTATTAATTCTTTTAGGTATCTCTCTATTTGTTCTGTCTTCAAACGATTGTATCTGTCCCAAATAGTCGAATTCGGAGATTTTTTCCATTTTAGTTCCTTGTATTGTGGTTTACAATCCCGTTCCATATTGGATAATAGTTTTGTTTTACTTGTATTCATTTCTGAATCCGCCTCTGTACTTATCTTTGCCAATTTTTCTCCTATTTCCTGTAGCATCTTTATATGTATTCTTGTCTATCAGTACACCACCGTCCGCGAATTGAGATGGTTCAGTTTTTCACCATTTATCTGTATCCCCATATTTTTCCATTCCGGTTTTCTAAATATTTCAACTAATACACAATTTAATAGGTACATAGAAAGCATTTTGAGCTCGTTTTGGAAATTTCAGATTTTCAATTCCCAAATAGTTTCTGAAGGGAGACAGTTACCGCCACTAAATTTTGACATCCCTAGTGACAAAAGAAACTGAGAGTCGCACTGCTACCAGTCGCATCGAGTGCGATTCTACGATACGATCGATGCAACTGGAAGCAGTCGATACCATTATCGATGCCTTCTTCAAAAATTTTAAAAAAAAATCGTATCGAGTTCTACTCTGGATGCTACAGTCGCAACTACAGGCGCTACGACTGTAACATCCAAAGTCGCAGTCGATGCCACAAAGCAAAAAAAAATCGCATAAACTGCGCCTCTCAATACGATAGGCGCTGCGTCTGTCGATACCTCTGAGGTATTGTTAGTGGCAGTCAATACGACTCAAAAAATAAAATCGCATCGACTGCCACTATCGATGCATCAGACGTATCGACAGACGCTACGTCTATGGTATCGAGAGTGGCAGTCAATGCGACTTGACAAATAAAATCGTATCGACTGCTACTCTTGATGCCTCAGAGGCATCGAGACACGCTTCCCTCTCCATATGCACATGCAACAGTTAGATGTGTCTGTGTTATCAACACCATGCCTTCATAAAAAAATTATTGCAAAAATTGTATTGTAGCAATTTTACATAAATCTATTTTGTTTTCATTGCTAGTATTGTGTTTCAAGATCTAGGCGTGGTAAAATTAATAACTATTTAAATCTGTGATTACAAAATGTGTTGTGGTTTATCAATCTGGAATGCTCAAGTATTTTTGTGCATGTATCGTGGTAATGGGTAAAGTAAAAATATGTAGCATGTTTCTTTTTCTTCTTTATAAGCTGGTACCAATTCACGATGCGTAATCGCCACGATGCCACAATGTCATTCTGACGACTATTATTTGTAATCATGCGGTAAATGTAACCGGTGATACTTTCTGAAACGATGCCAAGTATACTCGCCATCGTCAGGTTGTGATACTCGGCGATTATTTATCCGATTACTTTTTACTTACTCGGGCAGTGCTCTATCCCACATACTAATTTCAGGGTGATTGTTGGTTCATCTTTACAATCTTACAATCGCCCTGAAATTAGTAAATTATGAATATGGCGATCATATCATAGCAGGTATTTGTTATTAGTAGACGAAATTACCTAATACTATTGATCAATGTGAAAATGTGCAACGATTAATTCATTCGTTTTAAATGAAAAATGGTGCGGAAATTCGTGTGTTCGTTTGTGGTAGCTACCAGAATCGGTTCTAGAATCCGCATTCAGCGTGTGGAGACTACTCGCGATGCGATATGGGATTCAGTCGCCTTGTGAGTCACACTCGATGCTTCTTACGAGGCGATTGAATGCCAAATCACATCGCGAGTATAGCCTCCACTGCGACTTTTGAGTATTAGTCGCCTCAACAGTCGTACTGGTGGCCACTCCGGATGCGACTCGGTATTAAGTCACATCGTTAGTAGTATCGAGTACGATTATAATGCCGAATCGCATTCAAAGAGGCCTCCAGTGCGACTGTCATGGCGACTAATACTGGAAAGTCGTAGTGGATGCGTTTTTAAATGCGATTCGGCATTAAATCGTACTCGATACTATCAACGAGGCGATTTACTTCCGAATCGCGTTCAAAATTGCATCCACTACCACTAATGAGGCAATTGTGGCTACCACTTCAGCTGGGGGTGAACAATTACGAATTACAAGGTGGAAAAAAATAGTACTAGTGCAATTTGTTGTAAAAAAAAAAAATTGTTTGCTTATAATAGTGATGAAATATAAATAAAGAATTAGTGTTTGCTCATTGGGGTTAATAATTATGAATTAAAAGGGGGAGGAATAGGATTTTTTTTTTAAATGTTGTCTGTAATGTTAGGCAGGGCGCACACCAAAGAAACTGAAAAGAAAAACGTTGCATGAAACTAATTTCGTGTGCAACAAAAAAGAGCGTTGCTGAAAACTATGTATGTCGATATAGTGATGTTAATAGTATCGATACTATTCGATACCGTATCGATACTTTTTGGTATCGACGGTATTGATACCTTTTTTAAAGTATCAAATACCATATCGATACTTGGCAAGGCAGCACTTTTAGTGGTGAAACGAGTAATAGACCAGTTTTGTGATGACGTCACACAGTGTGTTACTGCTCTTGGTTACGGTTAGAAGTACCCATCTTTTTTCGTGCGAATGTATTGACTCCCATAAGAAAAACACACGGAGCAAAGATCATCACGTTACTATCTGTATCTGAGAATAAGAAATTTGTTAGAAATCAGAAATTTATTAGCAAAAGGTAAGAACCTTCTGGATTAAAAATATATACCTCTGCTTTTCAACAAATTTCTTATTCTCAGGTAGTAACATAATGATCTTTACTCCGTGTTTTTCTTATGGGAGTCAATACGTCCGCACGAAAAAATACGGGTACTTTTGCTAACAGTAACTCACTGGTGTGACGTCACACAAAACTGGTCTATTACGATGGAAAATTGAGTAATTACGATGGGAAGTCACAAGCCAAATATCGAGTACCAATAAATTCGAATTCAAAATAAAAATAAAAAAGTAATCTAATTCTAATCTCATCTTGCGCTCTTTTTGCCATGCCTTTGCTTTGCCATTTGCCATGTACAGATTGAGTGAAAGTGAATAAGTGATTGATTAAATATCTATTTAACTTGAAATTTGTGTTGAATGGCCGTCGTTTTGGTGCTTTCTGAAATTTCAAATTTCATTTCGCTAATTTGGTACAATCATTGTTGAAAATGTCCAACTCCAAGTTGCAAACCCAGTCAGAGTCCCCCGGGCAGTTGAAACAAAAAAGAAAGGTCCGTGGTACTAGGATTACTGATTTTTGGTCCAACGATCAACTTCAACGTCTCGCAGGTTCGTAATAAATCATTTATATTTACCTAATGAAATTTTGAAAGTACCTATGTGTAATATAATTTTCTTAATTATCACTTAATCAGAAGAAGTGGACGATCCTGGTGTTCCAGATTCGATTATTCTTTCTCAGAGTTCATCTAATTCTGATGTAACGCAAGCACAAGCTTCACAAGCAATAACTACTCCTCAAAATGCACCAACTCAGACTCAGCATCGGCGTCAGCCTCTTAAAAATGATATCAGGTAACTTGAATGAGATGAGTATCAAAGTTTTGTCTTAAATCGTTAATTTTGAAATTTTTAAACACAAAATACACCTAATTTCAGACCCTCTGTTAAAAAACCCGGTAACGAATCGTCAATTTGGAAGTTGTGTGAAAGAGAGTACAATCCAATGACAAATCATAAGTATGCTGTTTGTAAACTCTGTCGTGTAAGAAAAGATGTAACCAAAACTACCTCAAATTGCCATAAACACTTGAAAACTACTCATCCGCTCGAATTCGCGAAAGCTGAATGTGAAGATGAGAATGAGACGGATTCAACCACTACTGATGCTGAAATGACAGATCCTGGCGTATCAAAAGTGAGTGAACAATTATTGATTATCCAAATTCGATTTCAAACTATTTCAATTTTCATGCTAATTTTAAATCAAATGTTTATAAAATTTTTAGACTGGTCCTACTAAGAATAATGGGGATGTGGAAGGTCAATCAAAGACAAAATTCAAACAGTTATCTTTCAAGAAAACATTACGACTTCGACCGAAAAAAACTCCGTACCCCAGAACGAGTCCGAGAAAACAGTATTTGGATAACCTATTGATAGAGATGATTTGCACAGATTTTCAGCCACTTTCGATAATGGAAGATAAGGGATTTCTCCGATACTCCCATGGTCTAGATCCGAGATACGATGTACCTTGCCGTCAAACAGTAACTGATAAGTTGCTACCAGAAGCTTACGATCTATGTTTATCAAATTTCGTTGGAAGAAATGCAACATGTGATGTAAGGCAAAGTAATCAAAAATCGAAATAGAAATGATATATTTCAAATTAAATTCGTTTATCTTCGTTATATTTTTTCAGGTAAGTACATGTCTATAACTTTTGATATTTGGACCTCGAATGGAAAAAGAAATTATATGGCTGTAACTGGACATTATAAACGTGAAAATGAGTTAAAAACGTGTCTTCTAGGTTTTTTAAAGGCTTCGGAGAGTCATAACATCGGATGATTTACCTGCAATTTTGAAGTCAGAAGTTATTGATAAATATCCGCAGCTGAAATTTACATGTTGCGTCACCGACTCAACGTCTAATATGCTTAAAACTGCGAAAATTTTGAATCTTCGTCATATTCCATACTTTTTACATCGAGTTCAGACAACAGTGAACAAAGGAATCGCCCCCGTTTCAAATTCGAAGGACCTGATTCAACTTGAGATCGACAAAGACGGTGGTACTATCCAGGATGTATTCGATGATTTAGAAGAATTGGATGAATCTATCGAGTTAGTTTTAGATACCTTTATTATATTTTATTTGAATGAGCTATGTAATATCGTAATACTAATAGAGGGTTGCTTTGCTTCATGACTAAAATTCAACAGCATCATAATTTTTTTACCGAACAGTCTGAGCAGATCTCTACTTCTACCAACCATTTGAAGCAAATATTAAAGCAAATAATATTTAAACAATCAATTTATTTTCATTTCAGGCAAGACGAACTTCGAAAATCAGGTACCACTGTTCTAAAACTTCTGATCAACGTCAAGAGGATTGTCCAGTTCTTCAATCAAAGCAATCAACAGATGAATAAATTGAGGATCGCCTTGAATGCTAGCAAGAAACCTTACAACAGTTTGATCTAATCAGTCAAAACAAGATGGAACTCAACTTACTTTATGCTTGAAAGGTTCCATGATTGTTTAGATGAAGTAACCATAGTTTTGAACCAAGCGACACACAAATTGACTTTATTAACTCCTGAAGAAATAAATATCATCCCCGATGTATTAGCTTTACTGAAGCCGTTCGCCGATCTCAACGAACCATTGAGCGGTGAAAACTACCCTACAATTTCGTTGATTACACCCTGTATAACAAGTCTATTCGAAGAAATCGACGAAATCGAAGTAAAAACTGTCCAAGGAACACAGTTACGTGAACAACTTTTGTCACTCACTAAAAAATATCTCGCGCCTAATGAAGAAATTGACTTTTGCAGGTATGATTTCCATATAATAGATTTTTAAAATGCAATATGTACCTATTTATCAACAATAATATTCATTTCAGTTGGACAACAATCTTAGATCCGAGATTTAAGGAAACAAGATTCCGTTAAATGAGGAATGCCACAAATAGCCTTTCTCAGATAAAAAATTGCTTGACAAAATTGAAAACCCAAGAAATAACAGCATCAGCGCCAAGTGCAAGTGAACAACCGAGTTCGAGCGTTGTACCTCCATCATCCGCTTCAAAAGCTCCAAAAGGTGATGTTTCAAAAAGTTTAAAGTCTAACCCCGTCCAACTTTTTAAACAAAACGATTGTTTATTTTCATTACTTTGTATACAGGATTGTTGAATCGTCTGTTCGGATGTGGAAACAATAAACAAAATTCTAAGCAAAGCTCATCTCCAGCTCCAGTAAGAAACAACGCCCGATCAGAGGTAGTTGTGCTCCTGAATTCGTACAACGGAAGTCCTGTCGTATCAGACAACCCGCTGAATTTTTGGAAAAATTATGCTTCAATGCCAGATCTAGCAAACTTGGCATTTCGTTTGCTTAGTATCCCGGCTTCGAGCACGGCGTCAGAACGCGTATTTTCTGCTAGCGGATACACCTGTACCTCCCGAAGAGCGAACCTGTCGTCCGAACACTTGGAAAAAATCCTGTTTATAAATAGAAATACGGCATTCTTAACGAAAAAAAACACTAAAATGTTCAATTTTGCAACTTTTCGTCAATTCGGTCAATTAAAAGTTCGTGTTCTGACTCTGAGTGCTTGTAGTTTTTTATTTCAATATTTAATTACTTGAATTTAACAATGTAAGTTGAAAAAAAAAATGAAAAGGTAGATATAAGAAGTATCGATACTTTAACATCACTATGTCGATACCGCACACCGAAGAAACTAGAACAAGTTGTGCTGATACTGTTTTGAATTGTGCTGCTCCCCAAAGGGGTGAATCACCATAGAGGGTCGGGGAAATGCTGCCACCCGAAATACAATTTGAGGGCTGAAACTGTGTAAATGAATTGTGTTCGAATTGTGCTACCCCCTAAAAGGGTGGGACTTAGGAAATGTATGCCCCCCCCCCCCCAAAAGTGGGTGACGGTTTGAAACTTGGTAGATGAATTGTGCTCGAACATTGCAAAACTTGTGTTGATTTTGAATTCCGCTGCCCCCTAAAAGAGCGTGGTGACTAACCAAGCTGCCGGCCTGGAAAAAATACCCCCCCCCCCATTCCGATTTCAGGGCTTAACTACTTTCAACCTTATATGTTCACAACGAGCAATGAGTATTATGAATATGAAGCTGAGATAGAAGTAATATGTTACCAAAGAGGCGGGTGAGTTTGGTGGGACTGGATTAGAGTATGTAGGTCTGTCTCTTGTATTGATTGCCTAGTAGGCTGACGGCCGACATACAATTCAAGCTGACTAAGTGAAGAACAATTTGATCAAAGTTTGGAAAAGACCATTTTTTGATGAAACAGTGAGAAAAATGTCAATACCTAATCCTGAGCATAGGCTGGATAATTTATGGTTCGAATTAATTCCTCATGAAGGTGATAAATTTGCTCCAATCAATTTCCTAAAGATGGTACCGATTCTCTCGTATGGAAATGCATTCGTTGAGAAACATTCTTCTATAAATAGAGAAATCTTAGTAAAAAACCTCTGAAATGAGTAATTTGTTGGCCAGAGGTTAGTGTATGACACGCTCATGTACCATGGCGGAAAAGTAGTGAAGGTTGTTATGAATAAGAGTATTACTCACGCTGTAAGGAAGGCACATAGTCTGTACAAGGAGGCTATAGACAAGAAAAGAGTAGGACAAGATGGAAAATCGAAAGCAAAAGCCAAAAAACGAGAAGCCGCAGAAAAATTGAAGGAAATTGAGGAGAAGAAGAAAAGATTAGTATTAGAAGCAGCTCGTCACCAGATCGAAGAGTTGGGTACAGAAATTAAGAATTTGAGAGAATAGTATCAGGGTGGAAGTCAAGTTTTGATGAACTTTCAGCAATCGAAAATTATTGAGAAGAAATACTCTACTATTATATATTTTTAATTTCTTCTTTTGCTTTATGTCGTTGAATTTTCACTGTCAAAAATTTGAATCTTATAAATCAAAATTGATCTACACACTCGTTGTATGTATAAGCCTTGTAAGCGTCCCAATTTTTTATATCCCCCCCCCAAAAAAAAAAAATATAATAAAATAAATATTGTTTTTACTTTTGTCTTGCTTATTGACTTCAACTATACAGCACACTATAGTAGGTACTTGTACTTATTTTCCAGTTTGGTCATTTTATCATGACTTATAAAAATTCTGTGGAATTAGTCGGAAAAAAGTGGGGAAAAGGTCAGAAAATTTTGTTCTAAGAAAAAAGTGGTGGCCACTCTGTTGAACCAAAAAAAACAAAAATGTCATTTAAACTGTTAATAGCATAATTTCATTGATGCAAAACACAGCTCCCTCCTTGTGGGCAACCCTGTCAACTATCGAAGCCTTTGGGCTTTGATAGGCTAAGAGCTGTGGCATCACATTCAAAATTATGGGGTTGTGTCATACTATATGACTGCTTTTCATGCATAGTGTAAACGCAGACATATCCCTAATTGTTGCATACAAATGTATTTTTTAATACAACCATACTAATCTCATATAATTTATTATATTACATCTATTTTTTTACTGCACAGTAATCCTCGCACGACTTAGGCTAACACCATATATTGGCCACAGTTGCACCCTCCCAGATTTTGGCTATAAATATAGCAGCCAAAATCGCATCCCCAAACGCATCGAATGCGATTCACGATGTAATTGTCGCATCAGAAATTGCATTCGCAAACGCATCGCATTCGATGCCACTCTAGCTAAAAGTCTCATCCAAAATCGCATCAAAAGGCGCACCGGGTGCGACTACGGCCGATAGTTGTACCCTAAATCGCATGCGATAACGTTTGCGCCTGTGGTAGCCACAGACGTATGCGTCAGTAGCTACGACAGTCGCATCAAGAATCGCATTGTAAATCGCATTGTGAATCGCCTCCAATACCACTATAGCTGAAAGTCGCATCGAAAATCGCATCACAAATTGCATTGGGTGCGACTTTCGACGCGACAGTGGCAGGCGAAGTCGCATGCGAGTTTTGATGCGACTTTCAACTATAGTGGTATCGAAGGCGATTCACGATGCGATTTTCAATGCGCCTGTTGTAGCTACTGACGCATGCCTCTGCGGCTACGACAGCCGCAGGCGTAATCGCATGCACTGATCGCATGCCACTTTCTGTTAAAGTACCATGCGACTGACGAAGCCACTAAAGCACTGCGACTCGCATTGCCACCTGTGATGCCTCAATCGCGATGCGATTTTTTTCCCACTGTAGCAGTTGCGATATCGCAGTGCGTTTTTTTTTTTTTTCAAAATCGCATCGTCTTTGTCAATAGGGATAGTGTGAAGAAGTTCAATGTAAAACAATTCCAAGAGTTCCAATTGAAAACAAAGTTAGGAGGACCGCGGAGTGGGGGGAGGAGGAAATATTGTGGGCCCCCTCTGTGGCGTGGAAACACGCGATTACATGTCAAAATTTAACCGCACGGAGTTCCGCAGGCAATAGTATGTCCTCTCCTCTTCACATTCCCGCGAACTCCTTTCCAATCTTCCCTCTCCATCCATCCAACGATTCCCTGCGATCCACATCCGTGATCTTCCCCTGCCTGAAAACGCTTGCAGTTTTCCTCCCTCTACCCTTCCCGCACTGACAGCATCGGCTGCGAATGACACTGATAAGTGGGTGGTCACTTCACGTTTTCTTTTTTAATGTCTTGTTTACTCCACTTTTTGCTTACACTCTTTGTAACCAGCTGCGGATTTAGAAGCTAAGCCGCTATATGTAGGCACTCAACGAAATGTTCCCCCTCACCCCTCCATTCCATATTCTGCTAATGAGCTACAGGTCAAAATTTGATAATTATTTCCCAGTTGTGTTTTCTGCAACTTCTACAATATTATCCTTTTTTCTGTTTGTCTCTTCTTCAAAAATCAGGATGATATTGCCTGGTTGAGAGAACTGTGTGAACGTTATATTACCTAGGATTCACAATACTTGGTACTCTCTACTTCAAAATGGCGACTTGTTTTTATTATTTTTTCCCCTTTCTGTTAGCTGTTCATATTATTATTATTCTTTTGTTGTACGTAATATTCTTACCTACATTATTCTTGTTTTTTGTACGTATTATTCGCTTTTCGTATCCGCGATGTACTTGTACGCTACTCTCGTTCGTTTATCACTCTCTTACATCTTCCTTCATCTTAGAGTTTGCGGTTACGTCTATATTTCGATCCTCTTTCAATAAAAAATAAATATTCACATGGTGCCTATTTCATCCGGCAACATTATGACGAGTTCTATACGATAAAACAAAAGAAAAGTTTGTCATTTCAAAGAGGACATACGACTTCCCAACTTTGAACAACTGTAGATAAAAATACAATGTTACCAACAGTGCCAATTGAAGTTTCTCGTGTTCACCGAAGAATGCTCTACACGTTAGACAAAAAGAACACGCAACAAACTCTATTCTGCATACCAAAATTCCCTCCTGAAACTTCAAACGTGTTTTTGAAAATTTTGCTCGGCTTCGTTTATGCCCTTTTTGCTATGACATCGTCAATTGACGAAATGATGGTGCCATTCTGAGGCCGATGCCCATTCAAGGTTTATATGCCGAACAAGCCGACAAAGTATGGAGTGTAAGTATATGCCCTAGTGGATGTTGCGTCAAATTACGTCTTTAATTTGGAAATCTACGCGGGAAACCAACCAGAAGGTAATTTTTGTGCCAGCAACTCGCCGGCCGCAGTCGTTGTACGAATGATTGACCCAGTCAAGAACAGTAGAAGGACCGTCACTATGGATAATTATTTTTCATCTCTACCTCTATTTGGACCACTCAAAGGAGAACATGCACTTCAAGCAGTGGGTACCATCAACAAAAACAGAGTTTTTATACTGCCGCTTTTCTAGGCCACCAGAATCGCACCTAACCAAGATCGACCAGCACCATTGTCCATGTTTGGTTTCAGCAATGTTGGCACATTGGTGAGCTACTGTAGTCCGACCAAACGCATAACAATTCTTCTTTCTACGTTAGACCAACACAAAAACGAGCGACTGGATGAAGGAGATGTTATAAAAAGCGACCGCAGCTGGTCCAGTTCTATAACAGTGCTCTCGTTTTTATGGCTGTGTCGCTAAGAAAAGGATGGAAGATTCCTATTGGTTACTTCTTGGTGGATACTTTGACTGGTAGCGAACAGGCAAATCTGTTGAACATGTGCCTTTCTTTTCTGCATGAAGCAAATGCTCATGTATGCTCACTGACATTCGATGGTAATGCACGAAATATAACCATGTGCACAAACCTGGGTGCAAGCTTCCACTACAGCGAGCGTTTCCAGCCATGGATACCACATCCCGTGACAGACCAGAAGGTTCATATCCTGTTTGACCCTTGTCACATGTTAAAATTAGTCCGAAACACAATTGCAGAACGTAGCCCCCTGAAGGATGCAGAAGACCGCTGGATACAGTGGGATGATATTCAAAAGTTGCATACCATTCAGAAAGAGAAAGGGCTGAATGTAGCGAATAAGGTAACTGAAAAGCACATTTATTTTGCCGATAATAAAATGAATGTGCGATTGGCTGCACAGGTCCTAAGTGACAGTGTTAGCCAGGCCTTGAGATTCATCGCAGAGATAAAACTCGTGGAGAGAGGCATTAATGAAGGTACATCAGTGTTCTGCCAAATGTTCAATAATGCATTTGACATTTTGAACTGTCAGTCAAAATTCAAAACCAGATCATATTGCATGCCAGTGAACGACAGAAATTTACCAACACTACAGGAAATGGCTGTGAATATTGAAAAGTATATTTCAGGTTTGAAAACAGCCGACAATATTTCGGTTCTTGGAAGCCCGCGAAAAACAGGGTTCATTGGCTTTGTTATTTGCCTCAGGAATATTTTCGAGATTTACAGTGATTTGACAAGCTTTGGTGTAAATTACCTTTTGACTGACAAACTGAATCAGGACCACCTGGAAATGTTTTTCAGTTGCATTCGCAGCCGTGGTGATTACAATAACAACCCAAATGCTTACCAATTTCAAACAGCGTACAGGGAAATGCTAGTACACAATGAAGTCCGATCTGCAGAAAGTGGGAACTGCGTTCAGGATGATTCAGTGTCTATTCTACATGTAACTTCAACTCCGAAAAGTTTGACTTCGGAGAAAAAGATGCCAGCACTGCATGAAGATGAGCTGTGTGCAAAAGTGGAAGAATTTACGAACAACTGTGAAGATGCTGATGAAGATGTCTTCATTACAGAAGTGATAAAATACATTGCTGGCTACATCGTACATTCTTTGAAAAAAAGCTCAAAATGCAGAGAGTGTGCTGCATTATTGGAAGATGACGGGAGCAGTGGACTGTTGATAAAGATGAAGTCATATGGAAAGTTGAGGTATGCAGTAGATGATGTCGTAAATTTATGTATGTTTGTACATAATGCACTTAGCCAGTGCAAAGCTACTCTCACAAACCCTGCTGTGAAAGACAGTATAACGGAGGCGGCCCATCGAGTTCTTTCTTCAACTACCTTCATTAATACTGAACACTGGTCAAAGAACCTCGACCAAAAAAAATTCATTATGAACGCAGTTTGCTTAAAATATTATACTGTATTAGTGCACCATCTTTTAAAACTAGCTTCCAGTAAAAATGATAAGAAGTGTAACATACGGGCTAAATTAAATCGTGTTGTAAATTTCATGGGCAAATAATTGTAAATTTGCATAAATAGATGTAATATACGTGCATTTATAATTCCTTGCACCTGTCCCAGCTTATTTGGAACTTGTGATATTGTAGTAGACGGTAATTTCTAACGCAACTGACGAATTTATTTCAAATTGAAATTATAAATTTGAAAACAAAAGTGAAAGCAGTTATTCGACATCAGACACCTGAAAACACTTCTCCAATAGTTTCTTCTGTAGGTCACGCTACTTCACGATCAACAGGGTTCAATCCTGGCTGCCATCCAAAAGTTAATAAATTTGAATTCTTGAATTCCTATTTTGTAGAATATGCTGTACTCTTTCTGAAGGAACTTCGCTCAGGAAAAATCCAGGTTGAAATTACGCCAGGAATGATACCTAAAATGCCTCAAACTCATCTTATGTAGCCAAAATTTACTAAACTTGAAAATCCGTCAACTGGTACCAGAAATCAGAAATAAATTTGATCCCACCGCTAAGTCGTTTAGATTGCATACATGCATCATTAAATGATATTTTTTAGTAGAAAAAATTATCCGGTGGTTTTCTATGAAGGGGGTGGGGGAGGCGTGAGGTGAGGGAGCTAAAAATGTATCTAAAAATTTCTACCAATAATTATACCGTATATGCAAGAGCGGGAGCTGACATAGGATGATGCACAAGAAGAGATGCGCGCGTCGCTACAAGGCTATCTTGCCCCATTAAATGTTGGGAGATGTTTTCCTCACTGTTACGGTCAGATCAGCAGTCCATATTACGTAGTAATATATGTATAGTCAAAGGGCAATACACAAGATTGAAACACACCGACTCGCTGACGTAGAGGCAGGGTAGATTGACAACGCTGAGTGCACGAGCCCTATATGACGGCACCAGAGAGCTGGGACAATAGTTCATATCTTATACACTTGAGGGCTCTAGAATCAAACCCGACAATATCCACTTCGAATCGAAAATGAGTTAGGCATGGCATCACATAGTAGAAAGCATGTCACGGCATGTGAGCTCATTAGATTTGACCTTGCGTCATCCAGTTACGAGATATATCCTTGCAAAAGTGAGGTTGGAATCAAAACAGACAATATCCACTCTTGTCCCTTAGTCATAATACGCGTAGCTAATCAGTAGCCTTATCAGTAGTTTTGGTGCGTAATATTATGTTCCCATCTCTTTGCGAAGATTCTGTTATTTGAAAAGTAGCAAAATAGTTACTCCTTCTTTACATTAACGTCAAAAATTCGAAAAATCTTTCCTTTTTGAGTAGAAAAATAAATTTGAACCAACGATTATGTCTCAAGAAAGTAATATAAACAATGCAGTGACACCAAGGACAGCAAAGAAGACGACGAGGAAACGATTACAGCATTCCGAGACATGGAAGAAAAATGTTGAGAAGAGGGAAAGGTAAGTTATCTAAGCTGGTCATGGGCTCAAAGACAAATCTGTATCAATTATGTAACTTCTTGTTCTCTGTCTCTTCAGATACTGTGCTTCCGCTGGTCCATTTCGGCCAAACTGCGTTCATACAGGTAAATTCGAGAATGTGTATGGTTGTCAACAGCTTACTTTGCACGATATTAAAGAGCTGTTCAATCTATTTTATTCGAAGCCCGAAAGACAGTACCAAGATGAGCTACTCTCTCGACATATTGTGGTCAATAATGTACAACGGCGACGAGTCTCTGATAATGATACAAAACGATCTCCAAGTTCTTTCAAAGTGAAGTACTTTGTAACAAATAAGAAGAAAGAGAAAATTCCAGTTTGCTTCGCCGCCTTCTTGCGTGTCTTCTGCGTGTCAAGAGCTCGGGTAAATACAGTCGCTAAGAAACTGTACAACGACGGATATGTTTCAGACAGAAGGGGTGGTTTTAGGCAGCCAGTAAAATATAAAGAACAGAAACTGGATATCATTTCATTCATAAGTTCGCTGAAAACAAAAGAATCTCATTACTGTAGAAACAGAACTAACCGTCGGTATTTGCCAAGCGAGTTGAATATTAACAAATTGTGGCAAATGTACCTAGAGTCTCGAAAGGAAACAAAATTTGCAGAATCTGTGAAGCGATCATATTTTCGATTTGTATTTAATACAAACTTCAATATTGGTTTTGGCTCCCCTGTGACTGATGCATGTTCTCAATGTCTATCTTTAAAAGAAAAAATTAAGCGATGCAAAGGTAAGAAAGTTATTTAGTGCCCACATTTTTTTCAATAATCTATGATAAGCTAATGATTTTTGTTTTCTATAGATGCGAAAAAGAGACAGCAACTACGCATTGAGCGCGCAATTCACCAGAAACGTGCAAAAGCTTTTTATGATTATCTACGCGATGACTCCCCTGAAGTTTGGTATAATCTCATTTGATTGTGAAAAAACCCAGCCTCTGCCACGGATACCTGATGGAGCAACTTATTACTCCCGTCAGGTGTACCTCTATAATTTCACTGCCACTATAGGCCACTCTAGATCAGAATTCACTCAGAAGAACGTGGCATCCTTCTGCTGGGTTGAGAACCAGTATAAAAAAGATGCTAATATGACTTCTTCATGTATTTTTCATCTTTTATGCACTATGGATTTTAGTTCGTACAAACGTATTCAACTCATGGCTGATGGTTGTCCTGAGCAAAATAAGAATAGTATTATGATCACTATGCTCATGTACTGGCTGGAAAATTTTGCTCCAAACAATATTCAAGATATTACGATGATCTTCCCAGTAACAGGGCACAGTTTTATGCCCCCAGATAGAATATTCGGTAATATTGAACGAGCCATCAAAAGAATTTCGACAATTGTGCAACCAGAAGAACTGCTTGAAATTATTAAGAAACATTCTGATGTTTTTTATGTACCGACAGCTGTAACTGTTTACGATTTCAAACATCTGGCGTCACTCACCGTCAGAAACGTCCAGAAATGGCCATTCCAAATTTCCAAAATCAAACGTGTTATGGTAACCAAAGAGGGGGGCAATGGCGATGTGGTTGTACAAGGAGAGGTTCATTATCGATTCACTGCGAATGCACCCCAATGTCTTTGGAATGCAGCAGTGAGAGGAAAGGTTACTTTAAAGGAAATTTCACTGGGCAATGAATTATCAGCTGCTAAAAAATCCGATTTAGAGAATCTCTTGAAAAAACATTTTGGCGAGGAATGGAGAGAAGACCCAATATTAAAATTCTACATTGACCTTCTTGACGAGTCCAACACTATAGCCTACGAATTAGACGATAGACGACGTCGCCCTCGATGGCTGTAGATATTACAAGGAGTCATCCGAACTCATCGTATGAATTTTTGTTCTTTAACGTGATTTTCAGTTTTTACTATTAATTTTAACATAATTCAGATTTTACTATTTTTTAATGTGTATTTTCTCATTTGTGAAACTCTTCAATATAGTATTAACAACTGCGGATGGTCTTTCGTACTAACTAGACACGAAAACTGCTAGCAATGACCCTCTCAACTGATATTCATAATACTGCGTTGGTGTCAAACCCGACACTATCCATTTTAAATCCTCTGTTATTGAACTTAAGGCTGTATTCTTTGTTTACATACTGATAAGAAAATTGTGTGAAATATGCTTTCCGCTGCCGACTAATTACGAAGCGAATACTGAATGGATTGATGTGAATTTTGAATATGTTGTTCACGAAGGTTCATTGTCGGTCTCTACGTTTTTTTTCCCCCTAAATTCGCTACCATTGTTGTGTGATGGCGTTCAGAATGTGGCAGTATGCGGCAGGTGATTGTCGACGTATAAATGAAAAATTAGAAGAAAAAAAAACGTAGAGACCGAGGTACATGCTTCAGGATTGTACATTCCAAATTTCAAAGAAATAAACTGAAAATTGAGGGCGCAATTAGTCGGCGCGTGATGGTACTTCACCAACATTTTCATCAACAAAGATGGGCGAAGTACGTTGCGGAGGGTACACTTATAGTTCACTGCTTCTTTCTGTAGGATCGTAATGTGTGTTTTGCGCCAAGTATGAATATGAAACTGGCAAATATCGTTCTTTCACGCGAAAACCGAATTTCATCGTTCATTTTTGAGCACTACAGCGGCTTCGGCTTCTGATTATTTTTCTTTGGGTGCGATTTCGAAATTTGAATTTTGACTGTTGTGATTGTTTCAAAACTGTGCTCGTTTTGATGTTCCATTTTTAATTTATCGGTTTTACTGATTTTTTTTGCTGCATTCGGCAGTGCAAAGACTGAAGTTGATCCTCTTCGGAAAGAAAAGATCAAGGTTTTTAGTTACAGTTCGCGTGTAGTATCGCAGTTTCAATTTTAGTCTTCTCCGTAACCTTGTTTTTGTAGTATTTCGTTCTTCGGAAACCAGCATGAACCAAGAACATCCGGAAGAAATCATTGCTCAAGAACTCGAAGTAAGTATCATTATATCCCAGCAGTTATCATTGATAGTATTGATAAAAAGTGATGTAACTAGTAGCAGAGCCCTGCACGAATAAGTAAAAAGTAACCGGTTACAAAATCGGTGAGTATTGAAGGAAACGATGCCAATCAGTACTCGTAATCATCGAGGAAAGTAACTGAGTGTATCTGTAGCAGCAGGTAACGGTAATCGTCTGTAACTAGCATCCTAGAAACGAGTATGGATCCTCCAGGCATCCTAGGCATCGTGAAGATTAGAAATGATAAAGTAAAAACGTCATTCTGCGAATTATCTAGATAGCACTGCAAAATCCTATAACGCGATAAAAAATAAATGACGATACCCATGCCATGATGCGAACAATATACCCAGTTAGGCAGCGGCATTGTTCTTCTACTACCATTCGATTACAGTTCCATTTCCTGGCATCGTTGTAATCGTTTTCTAAGTAATTATAATCAACATCCTACGATTCGTAAGGCATCGTGCAGGCCTCTGGTTCGTATCTAGTTATCCTTCAGTATTCTAACATCATTTTTTCTGCAGGTGTCTTCTGACATCAACACACGGTTGGTTTCAGAAACTGTTCAAAAAATAAATGTATGTAACTAGTGACCAATACATTCATTCAAATTTCAGTGACGGGCTCCTCATAGCTCATACACAAACTCATGCAAAAATTGATAATTCCATCGTTGCAGTACTTTTGTTTCCCCCTCACGGTGCAATGAAACGATCACTTTTTAGTTTGATAACATTTTACCTATTTCAGATCGCTAGTAACATCGTTGAACATTCAGTCGCTTCACCTGCTGTTGTTTCAACCATCAATGGGAATGATTCACCTCATATGAATACCACAAGCTGCTAACAGATATTTGAAAGGAGGAAAAAGCAAACGTAAGTAAGACCTTGTACTTGTCAGCCAAGAGAAAAAAGAAGGAAATTTGGAAATATGGCCACGCAGGAGCATCATGAAAAGGTGTACTCTGTGATACCCAAGAATTACCATCATTGAGTGTACATTTACCTACTGTCCAGCCTACCCAAGAATCATCTTTGTCAAGTGTTCTTCAACCTGCCCTTTGCCATCCTTGTAGAACACATACAGAAAATGATTTTCATCTGGGAATGTGTTGGGTAACCCACCAGCAGTGGTTACATCATCGTCATCGATCATACAGAGTCGAGCTGCGTACATCAGTGACTAACTGCATGTAAGTGAATTCAAAGGTTTTCCACCAACATTTCTGTTACTATTAGTTGGGTCGCAGAAGTAACAGTATTCCTGCGTGTTGAAACTTCACTGAAGGCAGGAATGCCATAATTGCTGGGTTGTGCGGTCTGTGGCACACATCTCCCTTCATTTCAGTGCTTCTTTCTGTGACTGTTGTGTCTGTAAAAACGTAGTGTCTATAGAAATTTCAGCCCCCACCCCGTTGGTGTTCGCTGCCCAGAGATTGATGATAAACGTGTATGTTGTATCACTCACAAATCCGTCTTTCTCAGTTTCTGTTTTCTTCCCTCTGTCCACTTGTTCAACCAATGTACATTAGGTGGTGTCGTGAGGTCAGAGAGCTTTTTGGGCTTCTGCTGGTTGGTGTAGTAGATTGACGATGACCAGAAGAGTCCACAGCGGGTGCTCGAGGGGCTTGTCGGTAACAAGCCCCTAATGAGAGATTCTCGGCTTGACAAATGACTTGGCCGAGTCAGATTAGTTTGAATACATTTTATTAGTTGATACTTTTAACAGCACTTTAAGCTTTAAGTTATGTGAGCGATACGACAGGTTGCCACTAAGCTTTTCGAGAGCATACGACATGACATGAGATCAGTTTTACGTTAATTTTCTAAGTCCCAGATCTGGATGCGAGAAACGTGAACGAAGTCTCTACCTAACTTTTTGGAGAGAGCATGACTGAATCAAGACCGACGATTCGGCCCTTGTATTGAATTTATAAAGCCGAAGATCTGTTTCAGGTTCGACCCACTGGTGGAATGAGGATTCTCTCAACTAAGGTGATTTTGAAACGTCAGAGCCGCGTGCGGCCGTTTAGAAATTCAGACTGTGGATGGTTTCGGGTGATCGGAGTGTGAGTGAGACTACCGCACGGACTTGATGACGTACTTGAGAGCTTGCCGATTAGTTGTTGAAAGTTTTCGATCTAATTGACGCTATGACCAATGGCAGGAGGTGCAAATCGGGGTCTATGCTTTGTTGTACGCTTGTAGCTTGTACGGTCGCGGATTCTAGGAATTTTGAAGTCGTCGCTGAGGAATAAGGCGCGTGTGTCTCAAGGTCTGAGCTACCAATTGTAGGCTGATAGACGGCTAGGTCCCACCAGCCGTTATGACATGATTAGGAAAAGCCTTCGAAGTTGCAGAAGGTGAATTTCTCATCATGACAGGGGGCTACAGTAACTATACTGTCCCAGTTCCCCAAATTCTTGTGGAGATCCATAAACGGCTGCAAACGTTGTGCAGCGTTTTGCTAAACATATGTATTCATCGCCCCAGTTTGTGAATATCCTCCTTGTTACAAACATTTAAGACGAACTACTGAAGGTAAGGGGAGGGGTCTCCTTCTACGGGCATGCTTTCATTTCTGTAAACCTCCCCTTCATTTTTTTCACTCCTTCCCCGGCCCTCGAGCCTTTCTTTGTGGCCTCACGAATGATGGCATTATTACATAATCCAAGCCAAAAAAGTAACTGCTTTGGTGGCTCCTAAATCAACATGACCTAGTCCTCTCTTGCTGAATAATAGGGAGGTAGTAGTTGCAGAAAAATGAGGACCAAGGAAATTGCGGCGGTTGGGCCACGTAGGCAAAGCTAGCTAATTTCCTTTATTATGTGCCTCCTAACTGTGTTCAACACTTACAAAAACCTGTTGTCGAATCATCTCTTCATATTGTAGGCATGCTCGACTTTCGAAAGTTGTGAGGGGGAGGGGATGGAATAGAGAAAAACTAGAATAATAGCCCTTTGTTTAGGAACAGAAGAGTAAACTGCTACCTTCAGGGTCGTAGAGAGAATATCTGGGTTGGGGCCTAGGTAATTACTGGGAGCCCGTTGGAATAGTAGGAGGAGGTGAGGAGGGCCTCCAGAATCTTTTCACTATAATAAACTTGTCTCCGACTTTTGGAAAAAATTCCCCGATGCATCCTCCAGACTTCCTCGCTCACACTTCTAAAAACTTTCTAAAGAGCCAATGATCTCTTGTCCACTTCTACTTTTTTCGCTGCCTCCAGAAATTCTGAGGTGGAGACGGACAAGGAGAAAGAACAGTGGGCTGATGGAGTGCTGGAAGGAAGAAAGAGGGAACAAATTAAATTCCCTCTCCTCCCCCGTCTCTGTCTCCCTCAGCATCTCATGCCGCCCCTGCCCTCTTCCATCTCCATCCCAAAATGATGAGTTTGAGACAAGGGCGGTTGAAAGAAACTGAAAGAGACGGAGTTTCCAATCTAATTTTACAGTGTTCCTTTATTTTCTAACGGTGATTGTGAGGGGGAGGGGGAGAAAGAGGGAGTACAGGAGGTGGTCAGAAATGATGAAGGAAAAGGAGGATAGTCATGTACAAGAAAGGAAAGAAAGAGAATAGAGTTTCATGAAGGAGGAGGAAGAGCAAGAGAGTCAGCGATGGAGAAATATGAAGTTGTTGAAAGTGGCAAAAGGAAAGAATGAAATGGAGCTTTATGGTGAACTTACAGTTCGAGGAAGAGGAGAGGAAACCGAATTTTGCGTTTTAAAACACTACAATAGGGTGCGTCGGGAAACGAAATCTGTGACCCCGAAAACTCCCTTTCCATAGTTTGTTTGCTATTTCATAACTGTTTGATGCATGCTGGATGAATATTGATCGGATTTAGGCCTACAGGCTCCATCAAATTGATGAATGTGGAATATTTTTTCACAGACCCGCGTTTGGGAGGTGGTGACCATTCGGACGAAGTGCATAAAATCATTTTTATGTTAGCTAGTCAGAAATTTGTGGATGGCACCACTTTTAGATGTAATAATTGTTGAACTTTGAAGCTGTTGAAGGGATTGAATCAGAAAAATTGTCACATTCGCTATCAGGGCCCTCGAAAACCCCTTTTCTATATAGTGTTTGCCATTTCATAATACTTTTGAGGTTCGTTGGATTTTAGCTGGTTTAGGCTACTTTTCAGGGCCGTCCATGGCTTTACGAGGCCTAACCCAAATTTTTTTAGCAAGGCATATGTCAGGTTCCAGAGAAAGAGGGGAAAGGGAGGAAATATTCTCAGGGCCGCACCCCTTAGAGTATTCACAGGGCTTGTCCCATTCTGTTTTTCTCGTTCTTTGCAAAAATGAGATTTGTAATAGCTTACTCTCCTTCAGCTCCCTTCTCTTGCTTTCCTTTCCAACAAGACAGGGTTACAAGAATAGAGGCCATAGTGATCTGCTTTCAGTTGTCTCCATCTGCCCCCGCCCTTGTCTACTACCAGACTTCGTCTCCCTGTATCCCCTCTACCAATAAGAGAGGATTTGGATAAGAGTGATATTGGCGGGGAGAAGTGAAGGGTGGAGGTAGAGTTAGATACGAGTAAGTGTCTTGTTAGAGTGAGAGTGAAGATGGCAGGATGAGTCATCAAGTTTATCCAGTTTACGGGCCAAAAGTAAAAAAATTTCTTCCAAAGGCGGCGGTGCTGCTCGTCGATTTTGTTTTCCCGTCTTCATCATTTATCTCGAACCTGCCCTTTTCCCTACTCGTCAGTATGTCCCATTTCGCCTGTCTTCAACTGTTCTTCCACTCTTCTCGACCTCTCTTCCACAGCCAGAGTGTATTCAAAAGGGAGAGATGGTGGCGAGGACCTGGGGTACTCCTTTATTCTTCTTGACCTCCACTCACCTTTCTCTACCACCTTTTCTCTTCTCCAACCTTCTCTTGCCTGTCTCCACACCCTTCTGCTCATTTGGCAAATCTGCCCTCTACCTCCAATCTTATAACTCGTTCCGCACCCGCGGCCAGGTCAGTCTGTAATAAAGCAATAGGTCACGCAGCTAGAAGTTTTCTCATCCAGTAGAGAATATGGAGCCATCGATATTATTTTTTCAGAATAGAGAGCCATGGGACTAGGGTGATCATGCGCGCGGTTTGAAGAGCTAGTGAATTAAAATTTCCCCGGGCATTATTTTCATCTCGATGGACTTGGGCCAATATTATTTCGAAAGGAACACCTAGTCCCCTTAATCTGAAGGCGCGAAGCATATTGAAGCGCGAGGCCTAACTTGACTGCCTCAATAGCGTCACCCACGCGACAGTCCAGACCCTTTAGCCCATCCCCCCCAAAAAATATCTTTATGTATTTAGGGGGTAGTGACCTCTCCAACGATGTGCATGAAGCCATTTCGATGAGAAAATCGAAAATTTGTTAATGACTTCCCTTTTAGCTTTCATTTTTGGATTTTATCGCCTTATGGATTTAGGTCGGTTTGTGTCTCTTGGACCCCCCACATTGATGAACTTGTAAATGTTTCCATGCTTTCGGGTTTTAGAGTTCATGACCTCTCCAACGATAGGCATGTAGTCATTTTAATGAAAAAATCAAAAATTTTCCGTATGGCACCATTTTTGGCTCTGAATTTTTCAATGTTGATGAATAAGAAGAGCTCAAATCGTGATAACGCTATTTGAAATCAGCGACCTCGAAAACTTCCTTTTCAATAGTTTGTTTGCTAGGTCATAACTCATTGGATTTGGATTAATTTTCTTGTTTGGGAGAGGATTAGCACCTGGGCCCCTCAAAATGATGAATTAGTAAATTTTTTCACGAATTTGTATGGTGAGTAATTCTATATTTCCGGCGATGTGCTGAAGACATTTGTACTGGAAATATTCAAACATGTGTGAATGGCACTTCTTTGATTCTGAACTTCAGATTTTTATTGCCCTAGGCATGGTGAGATCAGGATAAAAATATAATGTTATAAATCAGTACTCAAAAAGCCCATTTTCAAAAATTGGTTTGCTGTATCATAATAATATAGTGATTATGAATGATTTTTATTTATTTATTTATTTATTTTTTTTTATTTTATTTTTTTTTTGGGGGGGGGGGGTTAGCTCCCAGACACTCTCCCCTAAATTGATTAAAATGTTGATCTTTTCTATGGATTCGTATTTCGGGCGACATTACCTTTCCAATGATGTGCATAAAGACATAGCTTCTCATTTAGAATATTAGAATACGATCTAGCATCCTGTAAGGGGAGAGAAAATTTTTCGCCCAGCAGTGAAACTATACTCGTACTTTGCCATGTGCCCATCACACTTTGTCCGAATTCGATCCGTTGACCTGTTCAAAATAAAAAAGGGGATGTGGGATGTAGAAAAAACACCCGGCATGTCCATCTCACAGTACTTCAAGTGTTTTCATCTTCTCCTTTCAGGTGCGAAATCCGGTTGCTGATCCCCAACCATGTAGCAGTGCCGAAGGTTACCTGCAGCTTGCTTCTAACAATGTGGTGTCGCCTCAGCCTGCAGTTGAAGCCATGACGGATCGCGTGGCAGACTCAGTAATGGCTCACCAGTTAACAGTTGTCAGTACTCAGCAGTACTCAGCCGGAAGTGCCACCATTGCCCCCCTTTCAGGTACAAGGACGTCGTCTTATAGACTACTCGTTTTTCATGAAGCAGCTTTGAAAACTGAATCAACACGAACAATTTTGGATATTTTCGACAGTTGTGGGTTTTTGATATGGAGCTTTTGTCAGACAGCAAGTTGCAGTACAAATGCACCAAGTGCCACAAGGTGAAATACATCAGTACAGACAAGCAGAAATCAAATGCTGTGGATGTCAACCCGCTGTTAATTGCTGGCACAATTTACTCGGGAAATGGACCATCTACCTTGAAGACAATTACACCGGCCGCAAATTTACCTCCTCTGTCAAATACTTTATAGCGTCTGGTGTCACAGATCTTATGGCAAGCAATATAATTCACTAGGAGGATCGGATGTCATCTTGGGGCACTGAACTAAGAAAGTGATGTATTTGACTGTGAAGAACAAGTTTTGTATGATTTGTGCTCGTGCTGCGAACAAGGAACAAGAGAAGCCTCCTCACAAATGTTACAAAAATGTGAAACAAATTCTTGTAATAAAAAATGAATACCACTCTAATTTTATTGCCTTAAACACGTACGGTATGATGTAACACTATGAAAACTAATGAATTTAAAATTCACCCCGCTCAAATTGGATAATAACTATAAGGAAATCTGTAAGGAAATGGTTTGAAGGTTAGGAGCAGGGAGGAGCAGGAAATGTACTTGTATGTCTGACTTTTCTGCCACTTTGTGAAAGGCTTCTGTATGTTAGGTTTTACTTCTCGTTATCTCATTCAGTTGCCTCACCCCACTCTTCCCCTTTTTACTTTTACCATTACTATGCTTCATTTCACCACCCCCCGCCAGGGCCGGTGCGAAAAAAAATTGGAGGGGTTGTACTACATACTTGGTAGAAATACCGACTAAATTACAAAGTTCGTTTTGACAATGCCGACTCAAATATTGTAGGAACTCAGATTTTAGTATTTAGGTATTCAACTTTGGATGGTAGGAATGCCAATAATTCAGTATTATTTTAATTATACGGTAGACCTGCCGAGTGGTTCGATCCTTCTTCAAGCAGTTCAGCAGTTTTGAACCGCAGACAGTTTTTTTATGATGTGACCAAGGGAAGGTGACGGTAGCGCCCAGAGGCTGTCGGCCAAGACACAGTGTTTGAAATGACAGATTCCTCGGCCCTAGTTGAGAAATTGAATTGAAAAATATCTCAAAGAGTTTATTATTTTAATAGTCTAATAATCATTCTGAATTGTAAAACTAAAACAAGAAGACACGCATGTGTACGAATTGTAATGGTGAGCACACAGTAAACTACCGAGGATGCCCGACCTACTCTGCGGCTTACGAAAGTCGTTTTCCGAAAGTGATCAAAGTGGTTGATAGATTGCGTGAGTCCAATGCAGTCTGGGAGAATGTATCCTTCGCCTGCGCGACCAAAGTGGATATTTCAAAGTCCCTAAAGTCTCAATGCAAACATACTATCGATTCGTACTCCCAACATATTGGCCAACGGACACCCTCAAAAGCTCGACGTTTTGGACTTCTTTATCCTACGTGGAGTTCCTCTCCAGAAATCCGAGGTTGTCACGCTAGAGAACCTCACCTCTGATCACCTTCCAGTCCTTCTAACATTGTACGACTCAGTTACGAGCAAGACAAAGAGACCCAGTCTGACCTCGCCCGAAACGGACTGGGTGAAATGATCAACCTTCGTGTTCGGTTAAAATCCCCTGTAGACCTTGAAAGTGAAGCTGACAAATTCACGTTGCTACTACAATCTGCTGCCTCAGAGTCAATGCCTCCCAGGCCCTTGCGCAAGGGGGTTCAAACCCCCTCCATTGACCTTTGTTGATATGTAGATAATATATTAATTTATGGCGGTCACTGCCCTTTGTAACCGTAACCCGTAACTAACATGAAATATATGGTCAACCCCCCCCCCCTTTGTATAATTTCTGCGCACCGGCCTGAGCCTCTCAATAAGAAATAGAGTGCTCTCCCTTCTTTTCCAATGAAAATACGCGACTTAGTCACTGAAAAAAGGGAAGCAAGGCACCGCTGGCTTTGGACGCGCTTCCCAGCTGATAAATCCATCAGATTCAACTCGTTGACTACCCAATTGAAGAGGGTACTCGCAAGTCACAGATTCGAGTCTTGGGACACTCTTCCATCCAATCTCGCAACCCTTTCGGAATCCTTTCTCAACAACTGGTCCTTCCTGGTAGTTCACAACAGTGAAGTCTCCTCCTGGCTCCTTATCCAGGTAGGGGTTCCACAGGGAAATGTTTTGTCACCGCTTTTGTACCTACTATATATATACGACGGATGCTCCAAACCCAAAAGGTACTACCATGGCTATGTTTGCCGACGATACAGTTATTTTGTCAACAGCGACCACCTTCGCTGAAACAAACAACAAATTTTACAACAAAGCCTAAATCGATACGACCTCTGGAGTCAAAAATGGCGTATAAAGGTTAATGCAGCCAGATCTAAGCACGTTGTATTCACTCTCAGTCATAAATATCTCTTCTATCCAGTCTATTTTGGCAGTGACGAAATTCCTCTTCACCAATTGGCCAAATACTACCTCAGAATCACCTTAGACTTGAAACTTAAGCGAAGTGCACATATCTCTGACAAGAAGACACTAGTAAGCGAAAAACTCCGCAAACTCCACTGGATATTGAACAAGGAAGTTTCTAATCAACCTCGAAACCAAACGACTGATTTATTACTCAGTAGTAAAACCTATGTGAACCTACTGTCTTATGATCTGGGGGGTGGCCGCTGAGTCTAACTTGCAGAAACTCACACGTATGGAAAACAAGGCTCTCCATACTATGGCTGGAGCTTACCGATTCGAAACGTAATTATGACGTCAGGAAGGATTTGGAGATCCTCTCGTTCGCCGACCTAATTTCAACCCTCGCCGCTCATACAAAAAACGAATCGACAGTCATGGAAACCCAATCGCCACAAAAATACTCCACCAGTCACGAAACCAGAAGGCTCTAAAGGAAACGGTTCAATCAACTTGTTCCTTTAGCAAATTGTTAAGCTTTTAGAGCTTCCAGAATTTTGGTTAACACACGTGCGCGAGAATTTGCCGGTTAGTTGTCTACATTTACAAGTTTGCCAACTTCCAAAATTATTTGGGGGGGGGGGGGGTCCACCCCTCTTCGCGCCGGCTCGCCGCCTTCTACTTGTACCATCATTTTTCTCTACCTCATCGGCAGGGATGTGAAAGAAGCTGGAAACAGAAGCCGGAAGTTTTTATGTATCCTGACTCAAATCGAGAAGCCGGTAGCCGGAAGCCAGACGCTGGAAGAGAAGTCTTTTGTTTATCGGCTTCTTTCTGACTTCCAAGTTCCAACTCAGAGTCAGCATTTGGCCTAACTTGTCAGTCATTGTTTATAAGAAAAGAGCTCTTAAAACTCGTTGCTTCAAAGTCTAAATAGATTATTTCATTTAAACTTGTTTTGTGCTTCTTATTATTTTGGAAGAGGGGGGAGGGGGGCTTAAAAGATGCTAGAGGTGAAATAAAGTGAAATTTCGGGAGCTAGAAGTCGGAAGCTGGAAGTTTTTTGAAATAACAGAAGCCAGAAGCCGGAAGTTTTTAAATTACAAAATTGAAAGAAGTCAGAAGCTGGAAGCTTTTTAAAATTATGGAAGCCAGAAGCCGGAGGAGAAGTTTTTTCAATAAGCTTCTCATCCCTGCTCATCGGCACTGATCTACACCTCCCTTTATACCCGCTAAAACAGAGCGGCAGCGGTGTTGTTGGCCCAGTAACTGACTCCATCTCCATCATTGAGTCTGAAAATCTCTTCAATTCTGTTTCTTGCACCCCCCCCCCCCATCACCATAAGAGAAACATGGGTAGAGTGGCAGGTAGGAGCACCAAAAAGAAATGAAATTTCTCCCGTAGTGGGCGATTTAGTCAACTTTTCAGGCTAATTAATGAGGAACAGGTTCTGCTGGAGGCTTATCCAGTAGATCTGACCTGAGTGAACCTTTAGGCCAGGGGGGGGGGGGATAAGTGATTTCAGACAGAAAGTGGATTTGTAGTAGTTGAATAAGTAAATTCACAATAATCATATTTGCCTTTTTGACTCTGCAATATCCATGTACTTGTAAGCAGACAACCAGAAGACGATTTTGTGTACAAATTGGGTAGATATATTTCTTCCAAGAGTGTCTCGCCACAGTTTTTAGCCTGAGGGGGGGGGATAGTTCTGTTTTGGGTTTTTTTTTTCAGGTTTGAGTGAGTGTGATGTTCTTAAAACATGTGTGTATATAGACTCAGTATTCATGTTTCGACGTCCGCTGTTGAAAAATAATGTTGTAAGTGCTGAAAGTTACTCGACTTCCTCTCATTTATGCAAAACTGAGGGTGCAGTCCTCTCCATTCCCCCGTTTGCCTCTTGCTGGCTATCCCTTCATATCTTTATCGTTATCATTTTACAATTTTCTATGAAATTATTTGATAGTTTGAATCCGAGATGGATAGGGCTTCTTCAGTGGGCCGGGAATATATGCATCGAATCACTACACCATTATTTTCATACTAGAATTTCTGATTGTTTTCACTGCTCGCAGTGTAAACAAACTATCACTAAGTACGAGAGGAATGCTGTCAGGTGCTCTCACAAACTCTCACAATAGTACTATCATAATGTAAACGAGGCCTAAGTTTCACTTCTCATCATCTCATTCAGTTGTCTCACCTCATTTCCCCTTCTTATGTTTACCATTACTATATTCTATTTCACCATCCTACTTCTACTTGTACCATCATTTTTCTGTACCTCATTGGTACTGATGTGCATGATCCTTTATACCCGCTGAAAACAAAGCGGCAGCGGGGATGTTGGCCCAATAACTGACTCCATGTCCATCATTGAGTCTGAAAATCTCTTCAATTTTGTTTTTGGACTCCTCCCCCTCCCCCCTCCATAAGAGAAACACGGGAAGATTGGCAGGTAGGGACACCAAAAAGGAATGAAATTTCTCCCGTAGTCCGCGATTTAGTCAACTTTTCAGGCTAATGAGGAACAGGGTCTGCTGGACACTTATCCAGTAGATCTGACCTGAGTGAACCTTTAGGCCAGCGGGGGATAAGTGATTTCAGATCAGCGGAAAACTAGACAGAAAGTGGATTTGTAGTAGACCTATAAGGAAAGACCAGAAATGTCAAAACCACATACATTTTCTTTTGAGACAGGGAGACGGTTCGCGAGGAACCAGAAATGGCTTGCTGGGGTTGGGGGCGGGGGGCGAAGCCACCTCGTAAACTTTTTGCTTTTGTGTCAATATGTTGATAGCGATTTACCGCTCTACCATGCCGTTTTTTCATGAGTTTTGGAGGAGCTTTCACAAGATTTGTCACCTCCTCTATTTGTGTCTATAGAGTTCTATTTCAGCATTCGAAATCCTGAGACAATTTTTTTCACAAAAAATTGAAATTATATGAAAACAGTTCTTATTTTTTATTGTCTTCACTAAACAAATTTCTTACGGCCCCTCAGAAACGCTCCGCAAAAAAATGGAAACTAACTTCAGCCGTTCCGCCGGATCACAATAAATTTTCTTTCAAACACAAAATAAATGAGAACTGAGATGCGACAGAGCTGGTGAACCCAGCCGGTTCACTTCATAAAACGAGTTTACCAATACATACACACATACATGCTATTTACACATGTTACGCGCGGCGTTCGCTCTTTGGCTTTTGAAACGTAGCGGGGAGAGAGGCTGGTATCCGTCCGTCAACGAACAACAATCGAACGCGTTCACTTTCAAATCATCTTGTAGCAGGTTGCCGTAGTCAAATACGAAAAACGACACTTGACCGAATGTCATTCGGGGCGACGCCGTTTCATTGTTTACGTTCTGGAAGAATACAGCCTTAAGAAAACAACGAACGTAGTACAGTTACCTAGTCCTCTACCAATCAGGTTGATACCATTCCCGAGAGAGAGCGCCACGCGGTTGATGCGTGAAACGTTTTTTGTCTCTCCTGAAAAATTTACTTTTTTGGATCGTGTCTGGTTTGATTCTAGAGCACTCACTTGAAAACTAAACGTTCAAAGCGTGTTCGGTCAAAAAGACCGGGATGCGACTAATTACGTAATTTTTATGCTTTTCGGTCGAAAAGACCGGCATGTGACTAACGAAAGGTTAATGATATAGCTGAGAATGTTAGACAATCGCAAGTTTTATTATACGCTGACAACATGAAAATCTTTCAACCTGTCGAATGTAAAGAAGACTGCATGCATCTACTAAGTGACCTCAATTCTATAGTACAGTGGAGCGAAAACAATCACTTGCCCTTCAATGTAAAAAAGTGTGAGAAAATATCAAACACCCGCAACACTCTGAGAATCATCCCTCACACATATCACATAAATGATGAAACCCTGAAAGACGTTGAGATTGTTAGGGACTTAGGGCTGATGATCGATAAAGGCATAACGTTCAAGCATCATATATCAGAGATTGTACGAAGGGCGAAAAGAACCTTGGGTTTCATCTTCCAAAACTCTCAAAACTACAGAAACATCAAAACCCTACTTATTCTTTATTTTTCGCTAGTTCGACCAGGTCTGGAATTTGGTTTCCTGATTTGGAGCCCGCATGCGTCAATAATTTATTTTTCGCTAGTTCGACCAGGTCTGGAATTTGGTTTCCTGATTTGGAGCCCGCATGCGTCAATAATTTCTGAGGATATACATAGAAAGTGTTCAGAAGCGATTCTTAAAGTATTTATTTTTCAAAAATTTTGATTACTACCCTGTCGAAATAAAGTATGTCGAACTAATAAAAATATTTAGGATCCAATCACTGAAAAAGAGGCGCCTGGTGGCACCCCTGTTATTCCTTCACGACTTAATACAGGGTAGAATACAAGAACCGGAAATGCTATCAACAATCAACAGAAATGTACCTAGAATAAACAGTAGATGTAGGCTCATCTTTCGCCCACCTGTCCCATGTACGAATGCATTGAAACAGAGTATATTGTACCGAGCGTGTAATTTATACAACGCAATTTACAACGACAGTACCGATTGATACTTAGACATTTTCCACCACAACAGAAACTCATACCGAAAAACGCTAGCAGATATGAACCACCGGCTCCTCGACCCCCCATTCTAGCCTGCTCTATTAACCTACGATCGGTTACAGTCCCCCTCCCCTCCACCTCCACTTCCATTTACTCAAAACATAAATGACCTAGTTCAAGTAGACTCATAATTATTGTAAATCCACTGAATCCGACAAAGGCCTCCCACAATGCACTCATCGCAGCACACGCCGTATTATTATTATTACTATTACTATTGGTGTGGTGGGACGAATGGCGATGCACGCACGCCAAAGTGGCCCCTGAGACACCGCACCCCCCGCACCGGAAACTACCTTTTGGGCATCGTATCAGTGCCGAGGGGAACGCTTTGGGGCCGGGACCGAGCCCCCATTTCTCCTGGCCGGAACGGGGCGCGCGTCCTGCTAGGGTCATTACTATTGGGATTTAAAAGCAAAGTGGCTGACATCTGGTGGATTTTTATCGAACCAGAAAAGCCCATGTATTTTAAATGGGAAAATTTTCATTTTCAAACTTGAATTTCTCCGTCATACTTTTTTTTTCTGAAAAATGTATGTCCTACATTTTGTTGAAATAGTTATAAATAATCAAAAAAAAAGACAAATCGATTTCAAATAAAAAATTCTGAGAAAATTAGAACTCCTTGAAAAATTGCGTTTTACATGGGTTGCCCCATAAGAGAACGATTTGATCACCCTTATATTGCTGGTGCGGGGTGATTTTCAGCCCGCTCTATATTTCCTTTTAAATCCCAATTACTATTATTTTTTCATTTTTTTTATTATTACTACAATAAATTAATACTGTTATTATTATTATTATTATCATTACTATTTTGATTATTACACTACCCAACAGCCGAAAAAACCGCAAGAACGACAGTAGCCGATTCTAGAAGTATTTTTCACGCTGAATTCAATGCCGCTTTTTGTTTTTCTTAATTAGCTCTCCTTTTCTCGTAAATTCATTCTGAATTATTTCCCGTAATTTCCCTCTCGTGTTAGAAATATTAGTGAATGTGGCCACACTGCATGTATCACAAAATAAACTCGCCAACACAGTGACGCTGTGAACGTGTGTTTTGACGTTTTGATATCGAAACGATCTAAACAGTTTCAACTGATTCTAAGATTTTATCATTAGCGATGAAGTGATGGAACAACAATTTTGAGGAAGGCGATCTCTTCAGTGAAAAAATAACCTTTTCATTCCGGTATTACAGTTTATTGTTTCTTTTACGAAATGTAAGCGAACTAGATAAATGTGTTCCGACAGTAAAATGCCCGAGTATTCGTGATAATCACAACGCTTGTTGTTGAATTGAAATAATACTTACGGAACACAGAGGGACAGAGAACAACACGGAAGTTTTCTATTCAGTACCGATAGTACCGTCGAAGACGAAGCTTATCGGTAAATCAGTTTAATACAATATCAGTGTCGCCACATAAAATAGAACAATTTCTCACAATACACTATTAAATTTCCCAGCAAATGTAAAAAATGATTAGCTAACTCAGCATTTTTAATATCATATTTGAATTCAGCGTGAAAAATACGTTAGGAATCATCTATTTTCCTTCATGCGGTTTCCAAAAAATCTCAGTTTGTTGTGTAGTGTAATTGTAAACGGTGGTGTCGACTTTAACTGGCCTCTAAGCTGTTGTCGGCACCACCTTAAAATAAACTCCGATTAAAATAAAATTAAAATTGAACAGTTGAACTTGAAAGGGGAAGTATGGCATAGGAGAATGACTCATGCGTCCTCGTCTTATGTGAGAAAACTACAACATGTCGCAATCGGTGTTAACAAACTTGAATGTAACAATACGTTGAAGATCCAAACTAACGAGGAAAGTATTTAATAAAAAGAGAGAAAGAGCGAATCGTCCAGGTGAGATAATTCATGCCTATCTAATCGGACCGGTAACTCCGTTGACACTATCAACACGTCACGCGTACATTTTGTGTATCCTTGATGACTTTACAAAATACTTACAAGTATTCACGTTCAGTACAAAAGATCAAACAGCAAACTGTGTAGACGAAGCCCTACGAACTCTTCAGGCGCTATATCCTGGTCCAGGACAATTTAGTGAGTTTCGCACAGATTGTGGAACTGAGTTTTTGGGAACAAATACGTTGCAAGTCTTGAAAAAGTATGGTACTAGTTTAGAACAAGCAGAACCGTATACACACGAGCACAATGGTTGTAGTGAAAGAATGAATAGGACGATCAAAGAAAAAACACGGGCGATTCTCTTTGAATCTGGTCTTCCTGCCCACTTATGGGGCCAACTAGTACAGACGGCTGCTTGGATATATAACCAAACACCACACTCGTCTATTGACTTTATAACCCCCTATGAAAAACTCAATAAAAAGATACCAAACCTAGAACAGGTGAATATTGTAGGATCTCGTTGTCAGGTACTAAACAAAACAATACCTAAGGACACAAATTTGAATCACGAACGAAAACATACTACCTAATATGATTCACTAACACAGGTTACATACTTTACAATCCAGTAACAAAAAAGACAATTAACTCATGCAACGTAGTAATTAACGAAGATAAGCAATATCGACACGATAATACAGTAAGTGAAGAAGAACAGACACTAATCTTTCACTCGGATTGTTCTAGTAACAAATCGACCAACTCAGAAATAGACTACAGAAGTACACAACAAGTAGACGAAAGTGAAATTATCGAACAAGAAATCAGTTTAGACTGGGATAGTCTAGACACATCAGAACCAAAGATAAACTCAGTCCAAGTAAGTTCACCTAAAAATAACGAAAACGTAGAATTGGTAGATAAGATGGGGTTCCCCAATCATATAAAGAGGCAATTAGAGCCCCAGATAGGGAACAGTGGATTCAGGCAATAGAAACAGAACTCTCATCGTTGAAAGAATATGATGTGTGGAAAATAGTACCAAAAACGTCTGAAATGAAAGTAATTCCAGTCAAATGGGTATTTACTGTAAAGACAGATGGTCGTAAACGAGCACGACTGGTGGCAGTGGGATGAAAAGATACTGAGAGATATACTTTTCTCAATACTGTATCTCCTACACCACCAATATGTGTTGTAAGATGGGCGCTATCATTGGCATCTCGGCATGGTTGGTCTGTACTCCAACTAGATGTGACTGTAGCGTTCTTAAATGCCAAAATAGATCGTGCAAAATATGTAGTAATCCCAGAGGGACTAGAGATGGATTGGAAAAAATATGTGTGTTTGCTTCAGAAAGCGATATAGGGACTATCCATTTCTCCTCGAGCATGCAACCAAACGATAGACGAGTTCATAAAATCGTTGTCTTTTAAAAGATCAATACGTGAACCATGTGTTTACTTCGAAAACGTAGGTAGCATAATCACCTTAATTATTTTATATGTTGATGACTTTCTAATCCTTGGCTCAAACAACGAACAAATAAATCAAATATGTATTAAACTACAAATTAAATTCAGAATTAAAGTACTTGGTTATCCTCGTACCTTCCTAGGGGTTGACATTACAAAAGAAAACGAAAATCACATTTTTCTATCTCAACCTAAATATATAAGAGAATTGTTGTGCGAATTTAAAATGAACGATAGTCAACCAAAACAAACATCAATGCTTCCACTTTCTAACCATAAATCACTTAAAATTGAAAGTAATGAAAATTCGTTTCCGTTCAGGACTGCTATAGGAAAATTGTTGTATTTGTCAAATTTGACGCGTCCTGACATCTCGTTTGCTGTCAGTTATCTCACTCGAAAACAATCGAACCCACAAGACCTTGATTGGACCCTACACTAAAAAGGATGCTAAGATATCTGAAGAATACAATCGAATATGGTATCTTATTAAAACCAGCAAATGAAGTGTTTGAAACATTTGTAGATGCTGACTATGCAGCAGACGTATCTTGTAGGTCCACTACTGGATACATAATTTGTATGTTTGGTAACCCGGTAGCTTGGGCTAGTGGCTTACAACCTGTCATAGCTGAAAGTACTGGCGAAGCAGAGTTTATAGCACTATGTGACTCCATCCAGTCAACCCTGTACCTTAGTCGGCTGACTGAAGAAACAGTTGGACCAGTAGAATATCCGATTAAAGTTTTTGAGGACAATACAACTGCGATACCTACGTAACTGTGCTCCTACAATCTCAAAAAGTAGACTTTAAACACGTTGAGTTGAAATATCTAAAGGCGAAAGAATATTTCGAGAAAAATATATTAACGCCGGTAAAAATAAACACAAACGATCAGATAGCAGACCTACTAACCAAACCGTTAGAAATTCAATCTTTTAAAACCCTGAGAGACAAAATAATGAATGTACCGCTGAGACTGGAATAAACCCAGTCAAGAAGCATCTCTATATTATGTAGTGTGTGCACAAATACTTGTAGTATACGAAGAAAATGTAGTTTTTATTACAAAAAAGAAAAAAAAAGTATATGTTGCAGACTTGTTGAAAATTCGAAAACATGGAAGATACTTCATGTAACTCACTCTCGTTGATCCGGATACTGTAATGGTTGAAAGTTTTTAGCTTCTCTTATTATTATACTTATTATTTTTGTTTTACTTAATGTGTCGTTCATTTATGCTGTAATGCATTAGTCCTTAGTTATTATGATATTGTTACTGGCATTTTGTAGTAGTACTTATGACACTGTTATTATTCGATTTTCATACTTTATTCTTATTTTACAGTGTATACGAGTCAACACACCACCGCTCTCGGAGGGGGGGGGGGGGGGGGGGTTGGCTACACTGATTCGTTCTGTGGTGGTCGAACATTCTTAACTGTCGTTTTTGGCTGTTGTCTGCCGCGTGTTGTATTTCTTGTTGTTTCTACATTCTCGATTAAAATAAAAATAACATCGAAATGTTGTCAGAGTGTTACGTCTTTATTCAGACAGTTGCCAAGCCAGGTTCAATAGATTGGGAAACTTGGGAAATTTAAAATAAAGGTTTGTAAACTATAAACTACCAACATCGGCAACTTCATCGTCATTAATGTAAGGAGATTAACGAATGAACTACGAGTAAAATCTGTTTACATATGAGACATAATCGTACTCTTCAACATAACTGACAATCAGTGTATCCGTTTGGTCTGAAAAAGGTCAAGCTAAACAGAAATAATGAGGTAACTGATCTGGTCACTACAAAGCACTTTGGGAGCTGGTGTACCAGAACTAGATTAAACCAACATCTAAAACGATAGCCGATGCTTGGTTTTGGTTACTACAGATGTTGTCTCGAATAAAACGAATGTTGAAAGAAACAATTCGAGTACTACAAAATTAAGCGAAACTGTGGGTTCACTAGTTTGAACTAAGCAAATACACCTAACTGGATTCAAGATACGATAAGAACACGACCACTGAAATAGAATTTCCATCAGCTACATTATTGTACTAGCGAACAGTGTTTGGAACCGATTGAATTTTTCATTTTGATCGGGTTTGAGCTTTGTAGTTTCCATTTTGGTTGGTTTTGGTTCGGAACTTCCATTTAATTTGCCAATAGGTTTTGGTTTCAGTCATGAGACCGTTTTAAAATACTGAGAAGGTCTTATTTCGGTCTTTCATTGCTGGACCGGTTTTGGTTATGGTCTTCACTTCACATAATGAATCTGTTTTAGTCGGGCTCAAAAAATCTTTCTCAAACATTTTATAGAGTTAATTCACTTTGACAATTGAAATAAAATCCTAAAATCTGATACACTGACGCAAAGTCGCAGCACCCGCCCAAGCGGCGACAAAGAAGAACAGAAAACGATTGACCAATTGGGACCTTTTCATTTAGTTGGTTTATGGTCTTGACGCACGCATGAGCTTTCATTTTAATCGGTTTTGGTTCCAGTTAAATCTACATTTCAAATATTTTGTTTATGTTTTGGTTAACAACCAGTTGAGTTTAAGGTTTCAGGTCTTAATTTGGTCTTTTGCATTTTAATGGGTTTTGGTTTCAGTCTCATGAAACTGTTGAATTTGAATGGGTTCCGGATTTGGTTTTGGTTCTGGTTCCAAACACTGCTAGCGAACTTCATACAATCACATTTTTTGGGAACAAAACAAACAAATGTGGTATTTCTGTGGAAGTAAAACTGCGACATTTCATGGTATATCTTCATTGTCATTTTCCGGGTCAAGTATCCATAGTATTACAAAACTTCAAAATGTATCTATTTATCTACTTATTGGAACCGAGCTGTATTTTGGTGAACACATACCTGCATGAAATCATCGACTGGCGAACGGGTTCCACTCTGTGACTAGTTATTTCAACGCGGTCGAATTGAACAATTGTAACACGCGAACGCATGGCCAAACAAATGCACTTATGTACGAAATAACGAAACCAGTATAGAACACTAAAATTTAGATGAATTGGTAGTACGAACATGGTCACACTTGAAAAAGTAATACAGGAGTCAGATTATGAGAAAATATCAACGGAGCACTACATTGCAAATTCCGTTGTTACATTAGATAACACAATCCAACACCGAACTGAAAGCCGGCTACCTCTCACATCAAATGACCACGCGTTCCTGTTGTTCGGCTGTGTGTCATTTCGTGCATGTTGTACTTCGTAAGTGTAAAGATGTGAAGAACTAAACGGGTATACTGAACCGCCATTTTGATTCTCAACTAGCCCACACATTGTTGATCAGATGATCACGCCTTCACGCGTTTGAACGCGTGACAGGGACTGAAAGTCAGCCGAAAGCCGAAAGCTTAAGCCGTATTAAGCTGTATTTTTGCAAGCTATAAGCCAAAAGCTGAAAGCTTTATAAGATTTTCAAAAGCTGAAAGCTAAGCCAAAAGCTGTATTTTTAAAAAGGCTAGTTCGATCTGATGCGATGTTATGATAACAACGGTTGTTACCTTCGAAGGTTGTTACCAGGGCTGACAAGCTAAAGCGAATGATTGGCTTAGCAGAAGAAGAAGCCGTATTTGATTGGCTTGTGAAGCTAATCAAAAGCCAATCCTTCAAAAAGCATTAAGCCAATAAAAAGCCGATCAATTTATCGAAGCAGCACAAGCCAATGAATTTTTTTTTTTTTCCTTCTAGGACGACGAATCTAAGTACACTCATAAGATAGAGTTTTTGACGTTTTTGCGTGTCAGTTCGATCTATGATAGAAAAGAGCGACATTTTCGAACTGTACGGGTGATTCTATTATAGTAAATGGACATATAACTCGCTAATTAAGCCAAAAGCCAATCATGAACGGCTGGAAGCAGTTGATGAAATTATGAAAAAGCCATTCCCAAGCTAATCAAAATCGGCCATTGGCTTGTAAGCCAATCGTGAAGTTTAAGCCAATGATGATTGGCTTGTCAGCCCTGGTTGTTACCAGTTGTTATTAGGCTTTCACACTATTGCTGGGAAGCCTATCATTCCCCTGAAATGTTATCTCGCTGGACGTGATTCTTATCACTACTGAGAGTATATTTTTTAGGGTGTTTGCCCGCGCGCAGCGCTGCAAGCACCCTATTGCAATCGAATTTTCATCATCATTTTTCAATAAATACGACTGAATTGTTTACAGTTCATAGTTCAGTTTTAGTTCAGTTTTTATTATCAGTGTTTTATCAATACCAGTTGGCGCAAAAACGAAGGAGCAACTTAGATTCTCGATATTTTGGAATTGAATTCCAGTTGTCACTGGTCAGTAGCGAATGATTGAATTTGTATCTAAACAATTTATTGAACAATAATGCTAATAGAAGATTTAATAATTGTGATGATTTGTTACAGTTAAATTGGAGAGACAAATGAATTACTAAATGTTATGATAATGCAGTTACGCAGAATAGAATACGTCAAGATAATCGTAGATATAATGAGAAACATCGAAGAGAAAGACGTGAAAGAATCCGTGAGTATAATCGAATCCATAAAGAATATTATCGAGAATATTATCAATCCCACCAAGAACAAGCTCGTAAATAGATAATATTATTTGAAATACTATGAGTCGCATCGAGAAGAACATTTTCAATACTATCAGCCGCTTATGTAAACTAGATTCAGAATTCCTGCTACGCAAAAATGTATACGCTCAAACTGTGTAAAATTTGTATAACTGGATTTAGAAGAGGTAAGTTTGTTGTTTGTTAATGTTTTAAATTAGTCCTCAGTTCAGTTAAGGTAGAATTTCTTTGAATCGAACCTGGAACCTAGTACAACTTTCCGTGATACTCTTATCAGTAAAATTTTCAAGGAATAATGTGATGTGAATTATATGGTGATGCACGCATAGTATTAATGGTAATTTTGATATACTTATTCTCTTCCAGGTTTCGAGCAGTGAAGCTTCCGCTACGCTAATATAATGGCGTGAAATCTGTAATCTGTTGCCAATAATTACGAATCGGCTGATGATTGATTATTGACGATTATTCTGTTTCTCGATACTCATTAGTATTAAAGTATTTAGTATTTCTAGTTTTTCTCCAAATAAGAGTGAATTGTTTACTGATCATAGTTCAGTTTTAGCTCAGTTGCATTTAGATCCTGAGATCGGTCTTAAGGCAAAGGCCTGTGGTTCGATTTACAAATGAGGAGTTATCTGTCAAATGCAACTTATTTACGTTTTATTTCGTAATTTCATATTTTACTCATGACAGTATTGTGCAACTCGTACTGTCCTAAAAAGGAACTATTTCCTCAAAGAAAGTGAAGACATTAACTGGATTTAGAAGAGGTAAGTGTATTGTTTGTTTGTATGAACTATGAAATGGGTTCTCAGTAATGTATTTGAATCGAACCAAGGACAAGCAACATTCTGTGGTACTCTTATCTGGAAATTTTCCGAGGAATAATGCGATGTGAGTTATGTCTCATAAATATGTTAGCAGTATTAAGTAATTGGTGATTTTGGTATTCTGTTTCAGAGGTCCTTCACGAATATTTCGTTTCTCGTTTGACTATTTACTTTCCTCTTTCATTATCAGTCAGGATTGAGGAATCATCCAAAACCATCAACATACCTTCAACCACGAATTTGAACTTATATTATAATCGTGTAGCGGAATTGATGAAAAACGTGAATAAATAATTGGCAGATCACGTTTTGTTTTTGAAATGACAGATTATTTTTCTCGCATTAACAGTTCACGAATTCACAGGAGTGGAGCATAGAGCTAATGTCTTTTCGTCTTATAAACATTGTAATGAGGAGTGAGCACACATTAATGTGCGTTTTCTCAAGTGAGAACACAACTTTATTTGAATGGAAGTAAAATTCCTCGTTTATTTGAATCGAAACAAAATTCCTGTCCCTCTGAATTGTTATCAGCAGTTGACAGTTCATATTCGTTGAAACTCCTGACTATGGCCTTTGAATTTATTGTTTGTCTTGCAAAGGTAGAGTGTTTGATTTCTGCTTGCCACTTGGAATGAATTAAATGGAAATGTATTCTAGTTTTCTAGTATGTTCTGTGTTTATCAAAGTCTGCCGGGTGATTGCAGTTTGCAGCTTCAGAGTTCGAAGCCTTGAACTTCCATGATGTGCGTGTAGCGTCCTGTGCTTTTATGTTCCGGGTCTGGTGGGGGGAAAAACGAAAAGAAGACTACTTCAGATTTGGATGGTCGAAGATTCTGAGCATCATTCGCTTATCAAAAAATACCTATTCTACACTAGCGCTTCTACAATTTGCATAGTCCCAATGGCAAACACCCTGTTACTACCTCGCGATCCGCGAGGTCGCTTGTTTAAATGTTGGTTACTTTTGCCGTTTTGCGAACAATTTTGAAATTTGAATCGGAATAATGGAAACAAGTTTTTTTGAAATGTGTCTTCGCTATAGAGTGAACCTCCCCTGTGGGGGTTTCACCTCTAGCGATTAATAATAATATAGTATTAAGTCCTTACGCAGCTGGTCTGCAAGGAAACGTAAAAGAAGAATATTTGAAAAAAATTTCTTCCATTAATATAGATCCCTATAATAATAAGTTGAAACTTAAATTCACTCGCGATGAGAACGCGTTTCCTGTTCTTTCTCTTATTGACATTTATAATTATCTTGTACTTCAAGTATCGTACTACACTTGTGAAGAACTGAAGGCATACAAGTCTTTGGAAGCGTATAACACATTTCTCAGTGGATGGGTCAACCGCGTAAAATGTCTGAATTTGAATGGAAGTCATCTTGTTGTTGGTAAAGTAAGTAATATTGTGTTTGAAATGAGCCTTTCTTCATTGATACTGCCAACTCCTATTCGGGGTCCATGAACAGTAAATATTATCACTAACAGCGACCAATCAATTCTGTTTTCACAAAGTGTAATATATTTTATTCAGGTGACACACTCGTATGCAGTTAATGAAGCAGATTTGAGTCCGTGGATCATTTTCAAACATGATATGAGTATAGAAGCGAGCCATTGTGATTGCATGGCAGGTCTTGGTAGTGTTTGCACTCACGTAGCGGCGGTGCTATTCTACTGCGAGTATATATCGAGGAAGCGAACGAACACCAGCGTTACAGACGTACCTGCCTATTGGACGGACCCAACAGCTTCGAAGAAAGTTTCTATTTCCCCAAAAAAATTGTAGATATATGCTACAGGAACGCGAAAGGCATGTATATGAAGAACCGGAAAAATAAGAAGAATGTACTCGTCAACAAGAGACACTTCCCTACGAATCGCATTACAGAGCAGAGAGGGCTTGTGCAGTTCCTGGAGAAAATGAAAGAAACAAATCCGACCTGTGTTCTCCTGAAGGTAGTTCCTCTATTTTGTTATACTAATCTTGATGAGAAGACACAATTTCCGTTTGCATTGTCACAGTTGTATATGGAAGAGAATTCAAGCAAATCCTTACAAGAGTTGATTAGAATTGGAAGTAATCTGAAATTCAACTTGATTGCTGATGATTTAGCATAATATTGAAGAAAAAACGCGTCGACAATCCGGTAATAAGAAGTGGCATGTGTATAGAATTGGTCGAGTTACTGCATCTACCGCCTATCAAGTGTGCCATGTACGAGCTCCTGATTCCAATATATCGTTGATACGAAATATTTGCCATCCATCTACCACGCGGCTCAGGAAGAAATCCATTTTTTGGGGCTGCAAACACGAGAAGGATGCTTTGGCGGCATATTTCAAAGCCAATTTGAAGCTGCATAAAAACTTACAGGTTACATTTTGATCACCATTCTTTCCTGCTCATTACATTGTCTATTTATTATAATACTTGAATATAATGTTCGTTTTACTCAATCTGTGTTTACAGGTGGAACGTTGCGGACTATTTGTTCACAAAGTTTATCAAGTGATAGGCGCCTCTCCTGACTGTATAGTGAAGTGCGAGTGCTGCGGAACGGGCACTCTGGAGTTGAAATGCCCTTATTGTTTGGAAGAGGGCAAAGAATTAAGTGATCTGAAATATTTCAAACTAAATGCTGGAAAGTTGCAACTCATCGAGGAACATCCATACTACTACCAGTGTCAAACACAAATGTTGTGTACTGGCACAAATTACGCTGATTTTTTTGTCTGGAATTCGAGAGAAGAGAAGCGTCATCTTGAAAGGATTAAGAAAAACGAACTTATTTGTCGACGTATTGTGGCCGGTTCCCTGAATTTCTTTCGTACTTCGATTATTCCAGAGATTCTTGGTAGGTATTACACTAAGATGAAATCTTTTTCCTCGTGACAAATGCAATACATTTTCTGTGTAGTGAATATTCATTTATCTCTCAATGTAGATTAATGGTATTTTTATTAACTTGAATTGTTGTGTATAGTAATTATTCATTTCATTCTCAATGTAGGTGAATGGTATTTTTATTAACTTGAATTCTATAAACTTGCGTATTTTGTATCTTCATATTTTCTTTGCCATTTTATATTGATCTTTTCCCTTGGTATGTTAATTGTTCTTCTGTACATATTAGTGTTTAATTATTCTTTCAAGTATTGTTCAGATATTTTCACATGTATTAGTATTACTCTATTTTGATTTTCCTTCCAATTTTGTATTCTCTTTCAACTACTGCGAGGAAATTTATAATCGTTATTTACAGTATTAAACTTCATGCTACAGAATTTCGATATGTTTTCACGTAACGTAGAACTTCTGGCTCCTGACATTTTACACACTGAAGATATTAGTTTTAGAAAATATATTGAATAACTGATCATTACAAGTATACAGTGAAATACAGAAGACATGGAAAATTGAGGAATACTTTACAAAAATGTTATTTACAATACAGTACTAAAAATTTATGACAGCGGACAATGACAAAAAGTAACATTAAAAAAGTACCGAAGGTCAATCGTTCACAATCGCAGGACATAAATTAACTAATATGTAAGCAACGCGGACAACATAATCCATTATTGCCTTATTCTCGTGCATTTCATTGAGGAAGCTCACAGGCACACGTGAATTGAGGATTTTATACTTGTTTCGAATTGATCCTATTACTCTTTCAACATGAATACGTACACTAGCTATTTTTCTAGTATTTTCGACCTCGATTGGGTGTAACTGTTTTTTTTCCTTTGGTAAAGCTAGGTATACCCAATGATGCATGTCGCATGCCTACCATCTCTTGTATAGTGAACCCTCTGTCGGCTAAAATTATATCGCCTGGAAGAAGGTTGTCCAGAATACCGCATGCATTAGTGATGTGCTGGTCGGAAGTCCTTCCTCCCCAGCCTTCAGAAATAAACGATATATATCCATGAGGTGTGACGCCTAAGAGATATTTAATAGTAATCCTACTCTTATAACTAGAGTATGCCTGTACCTTTGCTTTAATTAATGACGGCTTCTGAGTAGGAACTTCAAAGCAGTCGACTATTACAGATACTCGATTACCAAACTTCGCTTGAAAACATGCTGGCATTTGTGCTCGTAGTGCATCTCTCTCCGGCCAATGTACGAGGTAATCGAACGAATTTGCCAGGCAAATGAGCACACGTTCAAAAATAGAACTGATAGTGGAAACTCGAACGTCAAATCTGTAACTCAAGTCAGTGAAATCCAAGTTCAAACGCAATTTCATCAGGACTAGCAATACCTTCTGAAAGTTAGTAAGATTCGGCACCCTAATTTCATTCAAAAAATCGCTAATATGATCAATCATTATCATAAATGAAAGTATATTCGGCAATCCAGTGTAGTACTTTATTTTCCTATCGTTGGTATCGCCATTGCCGTTTTCAAATGATTCTTGTTGCAGAGACTTATATTTCAATTCCTTCCGCAAATTGACATTTTCCAGCTCAAGTTGGGTTATGTATTCATATGTGATGTCAGTTTGAGTGCTCATTTCACGATATGACTCCTTTTGCGGGCTGAACTCATGATCAAACACGTTACCTTCATCTGACTCTTGTATACTTGTTTCTTCCGTAGCCAAATTTGAATCCTGCGGTGAACATCATAACAAATTTAAATTAGTGTGCGGCAATATTATCTATCAAAAGTCAGTACTGCCGACGTAGTTTATAAGGCATGACCTCAATATTCACGATTATAAAATTTCAGTTATAACATAACGCGACAATTAAAAATTTTCTGTGCGGCAATGGAACGTGATTAGTTCAACTTACAAGTACGTTTTACCCTGAAGAGAATGCTGTTTTCCATTTTTTAATTACACCTCACATTTTCTTATGATCGCGCATCATTTTTTGTTTACTTGCCGTCAAACGTTGGGAATGTAATGCATCCAGGATAATAGTACTGAACCTCGAGAACCAGCAGTACGTTTCACGACAATTGGCGACACGTAAACGATAACATTACAAGAAAACGCGGGCTGCAATCGTAAAATGGAAAACGGCATCGTTCTCTGCGTAAAAAATACTTTCATTTCGGTCCATTGTTATTTGTATGGGCGCAGTGCGTGTACTGATAATCACTGTCCATCAGCAACTCACATTGAATAACTTTCTCCGTTTTACTTCCTTAGGATAACTAGCAAAAATATCTGCCTTGGAGGGAGTGACTGAACAAGTAGTTGATACTGGGCATATATTTCTACTTGGAATCCAATCAACATGATCTATCTGCCGAAAATCTGATGGACCTCCTGAAAATGAAATCAAAATCGTAAACAAGACTGTTCATGATGCTGAGCAAACTACTACGAAAATCACACTTTACAATACCTGACAGAAAATGTAGAGAACATATTCGATCACTTGATCGTAATGCACCCGTCGGGTTCTTCAGCTTCAACGCGCGAAACCACAATTCACGACGTCTCTGTAGGAGAGCTTGGAATCCTTCATTAAACCTCTCATTCACTTTCGGAAAGTGATGAAAAGATAATTCGGGATTTGTTTTCTGATTGCTGTAACAACCAGCCACGCAACAGTACAGCATTATAAAACGTATTACAACTTTTACTCGAAAATAGTAAAATACAAACAGCAAAATTACTCAGGTTCAGGACAATGAAAAAATGTTTTAGTGATAAGAATCACGTCCAGCGAGATAACATTTCAGGGGAATGATAGGCTTCCCAGCAATAGTGTGAAAGCCTAATTCGGACTTCTCAGACCGGTGGCGCGCTAGCATCGGGCCTTCCTCCCTTTCCGCACTTCAGGAAATAGTGCCATAGAATTCTTATCAACGTTAGGATACACTGTACGTAAACAATGCCTAGCATCTCATGTAATCCTAACGTTGATAAGGTTCTGTTGAATCTTGAGAAGTCCGAATTGAACACATCTGTGTTAAGTTAATGTAGGATAGTGGAGTGAAGAGAGCATAGCATAGCTAAGTGAGTAAGGCAGCGAGGTGAAAACATAGGCGTGCGGGAAAGAGAGGGAAACAGAGCGGCGAGAATGTCATTTGATATTCTCTTTGCTTTATACCGTTGCTGGTGACTCTGCTCCTGTCTTTTTGTGATGACCAGAGATAATGTAATATATTACTTCGTAATAGATCGCCCACTCTTCGTTACGTTTCGCGACGTTGTAAATAGTTCGAGAGTAGGCCACAGGTAGTGTCGAGCGCTGCTTGTTCGACAGTTTTGTGCTTCCACTCTACAGCAGTTTGCTCACGGTATGCTGCATTGCTTTTTGCTTCTATTCATGATTTTCACCACACCTTGGGTGAACATGCGTATTATTGCTTTTAAAATATTCTTCGTTTTTCTACTGTAAATAATGTAGATTTTTTTGATGATTGTTTCAAAGAAAACATTAAAATAAAAATGGGCTAAATTCATCAAGGTTATTTATTTTTTTCACCTGACGTTTTGAAGAAGTGGTTCGAAAAATTAAACGACCATCTGTAAACACGCATTACAACAGATAAGAAAGGAAACATTATCATACTGCTCTTGAACTGATACCATCAGATTGAAAATTAACTACCCACTTTCTGTGTCTTCGAAAGTGTTCTTCAGTTCTTCAAAATAATTCTGATTTCCAAAATTTTAAACGTTTTGATCCTCGAAATGCGGTATAAATATACACAAATACAACGGATTCCAACGAACGAACATACCGACGAATGACTCCAACTCACTTTACTAACACAAACACACACCAGCACCCTAAATTGACAGCAGCGCTACCGGTGGCCAACTCTCTTGAACTAAAATACAGTTATGATATCGCTAGGGCTCTATAGTTTCACCTGGGTATACTAAGCCGCCATTTTGGTTCATACTGCGCCCGTGGATGCCGAATCCGACTATGCGGAGCGTAACGCGTAGTCAATTCGGCATCGACGGGCGCAGTACGAACCAAAATGGTGGCTTAGTATACCCAGGTGAAACTATAGAGCCCTAATATCGCCATTGGAAGTGCGCCCGCCCTGGTGATGACGATCGGCGTTATCACACTTTTTCAACGTTGTAACGGCATGCCGGAAATGTGATTGACTGATCGTGATTGGAAATGTGATTGCCTGATCGGTATTCTTCTGAATTTGAAATGGATGACGAACTGCTCATTAACCTTGTGCACACGAGAGACCTGTTATGGGATCAGCGGAATGCCGGACATCATAATCAGTATCTGCTTGACTAGCAGTGGGATGAAATATCAAAAACTATGAATATTGATCGGAAGTACATGAACAAGCTACTTTGAAAAATTTTAAAAGTTCACACATCCGTTTATATTTATTTATACAGGGAATGTAATTCGTGCTCGATGGAAGGCACTGCGCGATAAATACAGGAAATTAGCTGCAGAAAGTAGAAAAGAACGATCAGGAGATGCTGCAACACCATCATCTGCAGAAAATTGGATCTATTTCAAGTTGCTCCATTTCTTGAAAGCACAGTTTGAGCCTAGGAAAACGGTGTCCAATTTCCCAGGACGCTCCACCATGGAAAATGGAATGCCTTTTTCAAGTTTTTCCGAACCTTGTGGATGGGGTAGGTTAAATTTTTAGTTTACAGGAAAGATACTTAACACTCATGGTTTCATTTATATTTCAGAGTCGTGTAAATACCAACGTGTGTAGTGTGTAACATTCTCCACTTTTCACAGGTATGTCTGAGAATACTGAATGGGAAAGAAATGACACTGAGAACTCAATAAATTTGGAAGTTGAAGATGATGTTGATTCTCTGTTTGAATTACCAGCAGTATGTGTTCCATCAACACCTCATTCTTCTATAAGTGGCGGGCAGTCCTCAACGTCGTCATTGTCACATGCTTCCAGGAAACGTCACCAAGATTGGGGAAAGGAAATTGTGGATCTTGAAAAGAAGAAGCTTGCATTGTTTCAAGAAAAGGAGATAAAAGAAGATAATGATGACTTGAATTTCTTCCTGTCTTTAATTCCAATGGTAAAAGATTTTACTGCATTGCCAAAAATGAAATACCGGAGAAGAATCTTAGAATTCACAGAAGACTTCCTATCAGAGGATGTTACACTTACCATACTGAATATGGATGATCTTGGAAAATAGGCTTTTACTATAGGTACATTATTACCTTTAAGAATGTGTTTTTACCAGTTTTTTATACAATAAAATGAATGAAATTTTATAATGCAGTAATTTTATTCATTTTCATTTTCAACGTTGACAAATTGATGAATCTTGATCAGTAAAAAAAGAAACCAGTCCACATATAGCAGTAAAAAACAATAAGTAGGTAACATAGGAAGAATTTTGAAAAATTAATACACTATGGCGCACAATAATTCATACTTATAGTACTATACATTTATATTCTATATACTGTCTGGAGTATTATAATTGCTACTGTTTTCATCATTACTACTCACATCAGCATCGGCATTTTGGGTGATTGGGTGATGAGCAAAGTATTCAGCAAAATCATCTCGTACCCTTTTACTTGCATCTGATGATCTCCCACAGCACCTAGCACGTTTCCTCTCCCGCGTTTTTGTTCCATTGTGGTTAAATTATGCTCCATTCCTTCCATACTTATGATAATGTTATGTAGTACGCAAATACTATTCACAATGTCAACAGCTACATCCACATTAGTTTCAATACTTTTATTCAGAATTCGCCATTTAGCCACAATGATACCAAAGGCATGTTCGACCATCCTCCTTGCTCGTGAAAGCCTTTTGTTATAATTGTATTCAACCGGAGTTAAAGAGTTCCTACAATATGGCTTCAGAAGATTAACAAGTAACGGGTAGGCTTCGTCTCCTATAATAACGTAAGGCAATTTAATGTCTCCTTTGGGAACATATTTAGGGTTTGGTATCTCCATGCGTCCTGCTACTAAAGCTTTACCTAATGCAGATTCTCTAAATATGCCACCATCAGATTGTTTTCCATAACTGCCGACGTCTACACAAATGAATTTACTGTATTATTCCTTAGTTAGATCGCACATTGACTATGCAATGAATGTATGGAACCCAACAACAAAAAACGACGATAGCAAATTGGAACGAATACAAAAACGATTTCTTAAGTTTCTTTACTACAAAGATTTTGGATATTATGACGCAGCAGTACAATATGGTGAATTAATCCGGGGATATGAATTGACATCTCTGAAAAACAGAAGAAAACTTTACTCTCTATTATGGCTGCACGACCTACTGCACGGGAAGGCGAATGCCCCTTCCCTTTTGCAACAGATAAACCTGTATGTCCCTGGAAAACAGGGTCGTAAAAGACAACTATTTCTCCCCAGCCGCGCGCGCACATTACAATCGCAAGAAACTCCGCTTAACCGAGCAATGGAATTGCATAATGAAGTAGAAAAAATCAATTCGAAAATAGACATATTTGATATGAAGAAAGAAAAGTTTAAAAAAGAAATATTAGAAGTACTCGCGCATACCTAAACTCAAACTGATATGCAGTAAGGACAGTATCAGGGGGCACCCATCCCGCACACCTGCGCACATGATCCCAGTCCCATTTCTATCTTTAGTTTAATTACTACTACCACTATTATTATTATTATTATTATTATTATTATTATTATTATTATTATTATTATTATTATTATTATTATTATTATTATTATTATTATTATTATTATTATTAATATTATTATTATTATTATTGTTATTCATTTAGCCCCCACGCTGTTTTGGCCCATAAGGAGCTGTTGCGAGGTGGGCTTTAAAAATGTCTAATAAATAAATAAATAAATAAATAAATAAATAAATAAATAGTTAGCATCAACTAAACCCTGAAGAACAACCCAGAAGAAGTGTTTATAATTATAAAACATGGTGCCTTCCTGCAGCGGATTCTTAACTCCGATGTGTTTACCATCTACTGAACCTAAACAATGCGGGAAATTCCATATTCTGTAGAAGTCCTCAGCAATTTTAACCCAGTCATCCATTGTAGGCACAGGCAAGAAATCTTTGTGAAAAGTGTCCCACACAATTTTTGTTATCTATCTAACAATTTTGGAAACGGTGGTAGCACCCATTTTGAATGAGAATGCTAATCTTCTAAATGCCTGTCCTGTTGCGAGGAACCTGAAATGAAAGCCAATAATAGAGAATGTGTACAGTCTCATCTAATCAGATTTCAGTAAATCCAGTGACAAACAAATACTTACTGTATGGTATAAGTACCAGCTTTTCTTCCATGGTAATTGGGCGGCCATGGCAATTGCAATAAGTCCTAGTATCATACCTTTGTATGCGCTGAAGGATGTAATGAAATGTATTTTCTCTCATACGCATATACTCGAAAAATTTGGACTCATCCTGATGCTGTTTGACAGCACAAAATATTGTGACATACTCGCCGACCGTTGGTCGTTCCTTGTTCAGATCATGAGCTGTAAACCGACAAGGCAGCCGCTGATGTGAAAGCAAATAATATAAAACTGAAGAATTCATGAACAACTGCTCGTATTCAAAATCGCTATCAGTACTCATATTTCATTCAAAATTTATTGAAAAGTTCGGTTCCCCAGTGTAGCTGGGTTCTTATCAGAAATAAACAGATCATTATCAACATCATTGCTGCAGCCAGGGCTGTGATAACGGAACGGATTAGTTAAGTTAACATGGTATTATTACCGCTTCATCCCGGTAAACGGTTCTGGTAAATAACGTTACAACTGGTTGTTGATATTATTTGTCTGTGGAATCGTGGAATCACGTTTGTTGATATCTAAGTCCTTTGTTCATGAAAACGTGTTAATTCTTCCTTTTTTTCGTTCCATCATTATTTTGTAATATAAGTATGTAAATAATAAACTTCGGTAACTAAATTCGGTGAGTTTCATAACCCGGCTCAAATTACTTGAAGAGGTTATGGGCCCAGATAAAAATATCAGTTCTAAGCTATGCTTCCGTTCGTTACTGATCCCGTGAATCCTGTGAAGCGATGAAGAAAACTCGAAATCGCCGTGGTGTTCAATCTGAGCCTGAACAAGGTAATAATTCTAATGCTGAAAAATCCGAAAACGAATCGCCTGGTAACTCTGAAAATGAATCTTCTGCAAATGAATCGGAAGCTGATTCCGGTACTGCTACGCCCCGTACTCCTAGCTTTGCTGCGTCAGTACCCAAGTTCACCGGGAAGAACTTTGAAGATTTTTCCTTCGGTTTCCGACATGCGTTAACGTTACACAACCTAGACAGCACCTTAAAAGTCTCAAGTTCAGGCGATTACAACAAGCGGAAAAATTCGTTAGCCGTAATGTTGTATATGAAAAATGTTGATCCGCAATTTTATACGTTTGTAAAAACTCACGAAAAATTTGGCGATGCGTGGAAAGCGCTAACGAAACAATATGGGCACTCCAGTCGGATGGACCAATTGATAATTCGTGCGAAGTGGCAAAAATTAAAATTCGACAAATCTGGTTCATTAGAAGACCACTTCATCAAATTCGATAATATTGTAAATGAACTCCGTATGTCTGGTGCTGAGCCCTCAGAGTCCGACATCTTGAATCAGTTCATCTTGTCCATGGGTGAAAATTTTGATTCTGTCATCGAATCTTTTGGCGACATCGATGATGAGCTTACGTTAGAAGACATCAAACGACGATTCCTTCTCACGCAAACACGAAAATGTGCGGCTACCTCAGACAAAAACGTCAGTAATATTCGTGATGCCAAAGTAGAGGCCACCGCTTTCCAAGTTCGTCAGCCCTACGGTCATAGTCGCAGTAATCATCGATTTGGTCGCGGTAATCATCGTTTCAGTCGCGGAAATTATCAAAACAACGGTAATCGTGAGCAGCAGCCGAACTCCAGTCCAGTTCCTGAAAGTTATAGTGGTGCTAATAATCGTAATTCGAATTTGTTCTTTAATGGAAATTGCAATTATTGTCATAATTTTGGTCATCGTATCAGCGATTGCAGAAAGCGTTTGAAAAATCAGAATACTCATGTTAATCGTGCTCATGCCGCCGTGTCCGTAGATAAGTCGTCAGAACCCGTATCATTTATTGCCTGTTTTAAAGCCAACGACCTTAACGATACTCCGAAATATTCTGATGAAAATGTAAATGTAAAATTCTTTTTAGATTCTTGCGCCAATCATCATATTATCGCGGACGATAATCTATTTTCGAAGTTTATTGTATTAAAATCACCTATCTTCATTCAAGTTGCCAAAAGTAATGTTGGCTTTAATGTTACAAAAATTGGTACTATCGAATGTACGACAAACTTAGGCGTTTCGTGCTCGATTAAAAACGTTATGTATTCGTCCGAAGCCGCCGAAAATTTATTAAGCTTACGTATTCTTGATAAACTCGGCTTTGAAATGCGCATAAAAAACTCGACTGTAAATGTACTCGATCAATCCGGAAAACATATATTGTATGGCAAAGCTCTATCGCGTGACATATATGAAACCGCCTTAAATGTACAACCGTGCATGTCAGTAATGATTACAGGTGTCGAAATCTTCGATCAAAACTTGTGGCACAAGCGTCTTTGTCACTTAAACGACTCATACGTGCAGAAAATGTTCGACAAAAAACTCGCTGATGGCATGGAAAATGCTAAGCTACCCGAAATCTGCGAAGCCTGCGCTAAAGGAAAAGGCACGAGACAGTGGTTTGATGGAACTCAAAAACGCGCTACTTCAGTCCTTGACTTGGTACATACAGACGTCTGCGGTCCGGTTACTCCTGAGTCAAACGGAGGAAATAAGTATTTCGTTTCCTTTATTGATGATTTCTCACATTTTACCGTTATCTACCTAATTACGAAGAAAAGCGATGTTTTTGCAAAACTGAAAGATTACGTAAGTCAGTGTAAAACTCAGTTTAATAAGACCGTTAAAGCGTTTAGATGCGATCAAGGTGGAGAGTATACTTCCGACAAGTTGAAAAGTTTTTGTAGAACTAATGGTATCGATATTCAGTATACTCCACGTTACATGCCAGAATTGAATGGTGTCAGCGAACGCATGAACCGAACGCTTGTTGAAAAGGCAGTAACTATGATAGCTGACGCTAATTTTCCTCGAAGTCTGTGGGATGAAGCTCTCCGTACTGCAACTTACTGTTTAAATCGAAGTCCGACTGCCGCTATCGCCTGCGACAAAACGCCTGCAGAACTATGGTATGGTACCAAACCCTCGGTACATAACTTACGAATTTTCGGCTGTACCGCATATGTTCACGTACCTAGAGAGCTGCGGAAGAAACTTGACGAACATGCAGAGAAATGTGCGTTTGTTGGCTACGGTCAAAACGGGTGGTACTTCTTCCACGAAGATTCTGGTCGTGTCATATATTCACGCGACGTCGTTTCCTGGAGAGAAAACGAAATGTATTTTTCCGGCACTGAAGCTCCTCAGCCCTCAACAGCTTTTGCGACAAATTACGTTAACGATGAACTTGTGAATTGTCTTCAATGTTACTTTACAGTGAGCGACCCTGGTATAAACCTCGATTTAAAAACTTGGCGCGAAGCGATTTCAGCAGAATTAACCACGATGGAGGATAACGATGTCTGGGAGTTGGTCGATGAAAGCCCTGTCATCAAACCTATTTTGACAAAATGGGTCTATCGTATTAAAGATGACAACGGAAAACCCCTGTATAAAGCTCGTCTTGTCGCGCGTGGTTTTGAAAAAACAAGTACATCGTCTGATATTCGTGCTCCAGTCGCTAAATTGAGTACTTTCCGTATATTGTTATCGCTAGCTGTGAAGAGAAAATTAAGCATCTCTCAGTTCGACGTCAAAAATGCGTTTCTCAATGGCGAACTTCAAGAACCTGTCTTCTTACACATTCCAGAACACTTTGTCGCATCTCCCGGTAAAGTTTTAAAGCTAAAAAAGGCGATTTACGGTTTAAAAGAAGCTCCGTTTGTCTGGAATAAAAAGCTCGTCGAAGTCTTATCAAAAATTGGCCTTGTACAGTCAAAAAACGATCATTGTCTGTTTACGCTGAAGGAAGAAAACAATATCTGTTACGTTCTCGTTTATGTCGATGATATTCTGGTCGCCACCGATGATGAAAATTTACTTGAGCGTGTTAAATCCGAACTTCAGTTGAACTTCAAGATCAAGTCACTGGGTGAAGTAAAACAATTTCTCGGAATGACTGTTAATAAAAAAGACAATGGTTATGCGATTAATCAGTCAAAGATGATTGAAGAAGTTGCTGAGAAATTTCGTGTTGTCGATTCAAAACCCGTGAAAACTCTGATTGAAGAAAAACTTCAAATCCGCGTTAATGATGCTGACAAAATTACCGAACTTCCATTCAAAGAGCTACTTGGCAGTTTAATCTACATCATGATGGCGTCGAGACCAGACATCTGTTATGCGGTATCTTATTTCTGTCGTTTCCAAGACTGTTGACGGAAAAGAAGCAAACTCAGTCTACAACGATTAACTAACAAATTATAATTAACGAATATTTACACCAAGATAATGACAAAACTATTCACGTACAGATAGGTAGGTACAACGCTCTAACGTACTATAACAACAACTAAACTAACGGTACCTACAAGATAAATGATATCGCACCGGACGGAGTTACGTAGTCTCGATAAGACTGATTTAATTGCTGTCGATATTGTCATTTCATGAATGCAGAGCATTCAACATTCCCCCCCCCCAGGGGGGCTGGCTTGTGACATCTTTAAGTCTCTCCCATTAGCAAGGGCACAATGGATATGCTTGATCTGCGTTTGGTAACACCTCTCGAAACTACATCCACAGTGCGGACAACACCTTGGGCATCGGCGTAAACCTTGACAATTCGACCATAATTCCAAGCTCCCGGTTGGAGCATATCGTCTTTCAACAGCACGATTTGGTCAACTGTAAGATTAGGACTGGACCGGGTCCACTTGGCTCTTCTTTGCAATTGACACAAGTAATCTGACCTCCAATACTTCCAGAACCGACGAATTTGGTCTTGTAATAGGTCATATCGCCGCGACAACGACACAGGTGACTGGCTAGCTTCAGGTTCGGGCAGTTCCAACAATGATGATCCAATTAAAAAATGGGCAGGGGTGATTAAGATGGACGACTCATCTGCAGTTTTCCGGTAACAAAGCGGCCTGGAGTTCAACACGCGTTCAATTTCGACAAAGATGGTCTCGAACTCCTCATGGATGAAGGTTCCTCCTTTTGTGACCTTAACCAAATGCTTTTTCGCGGATTTAATAGCGGCTTCCCACAAACTACCTTTGTGGGGTGACCTCGGCGGAATAAAACGCCACTGAATTCCCTCTTTGGCGGCAAAGGACTCGAGGTCTGGATTGGTTGACTGGAGGTGATTTTTTGCACCCAGAAAATTCGTACCATTATCAGACCAGATAACAGATGGTAGTCCTCAACGTGCTATAAATCTTCGGAGACAGGACAGGTATGCTTCCGTAGACAGGCTTGACAATATTTCGATGTGTACAGCCCTGGTGGTAAAACAAACGAAAATGGCTGCCCACACCTTGTATGTCTTCACAGTTCGATGCTTGGTACATTTGCACCAAAATGGACCAGCTAGATCTGTCCCAATGACAGTAAATGGTCGACTAACGGTTACTCGTTCCTGAGGTAAGGAACCCATGAGAGGTGGAACTGGATTCTGCGTGAACCGGATGCAGGTTGTGCATTTGTGGATTACGGATTTGATCACTTTAGCTAGACTGCCAACGAACCAAAACCTTGACAACATGTAGGATACCAAAAACGATTGCCCAGCATGAAAGAACTTTTGATGGGTGTGACGCACAATTAGCCTTATAAGATGGGCACTGGCTAATAGAATCGTCGGGTGACGTTTTTCATACGACATATCGGTTCTTTGGAGCCTTCCTCCCACGCGCAGAATGCCATTCGTATCCAAGAACGGCAACAACGACTTCAACCGGTTTTTCTTGGTGAACTGTGTGCCCAATTTTATCTCGGATATCTCTTGATGGAACCACACATTCTGCATTGAGCGGATGATGACAATGAAGGCTGCATCTCTCGACTCCAACAAGGTAACCGGCGTAGATTTCCGCCTCCGGCTGAGACGAATTAAACAAGCTATAGCAGACACCAACCCATCATAACAAGAGAACAAGTTGACAATTTGTTCAAAAGAACGGTTGGAGGGGGGAGGAGGGGTTGTGGTTAAACAACACTTTTTAATGGTACAGCCCCCAGGTCTGAATGGCGCAACAGACTTCTCAAACTCCAGATTCGACATCAAAAACCTGGGCCCAAATCGCCACAAGTTTGATTCCAAGAAGCTTGAAACCGATAGGCCCCGGGTTGCCAGATCAACTGGGTTTTCTTCTGATTTCACGTACGACCAATGATTGCTGGGCACCACTTGCACCAGCTTTGAAATGCGATTACATACAAACGGAGTCCATTCTTTGGACGGCTTGGCTATCCAACTCAGCACAATTTGCGAATCGGAATAACAATGAATACGGCTTGGGTCGACTTCCAGCTCGTTGCGTACACGGTCGACCAGTGCAGTTAACAAGAGTGCTGCTTGCAACTCAAGCTTTGGTATTGTTAACTCCTTAATTGGAGCTACCCGAGTTTTTGAACAGATCAGGTACGAATCAACTTCCCCATTCTCGGCTACAGTTCGACTATATATGACAGCGCAATAGGCTTTTTCGCTTGCATCGCAGAAGCCAATCAACTGGATGCCACTAGGTTTATCTAAAATAGAGTATTGACGGCGTACAATGAATTTCGCTAGGCTATCTAACTCGGCTCGGTAAGCATTGTACACTTCAGATAACTCCTTCGATACCACATCATCCCACTCCAACTCTTCTCGCCAAACTTGCTGCAACAACATCTTTGCTCGGATAGTAACTGGCGAGATGAATCCCAATGGATCAAATATTCGGGCAATATCAGACAACAGCTTCCGTTTTGTTAATGATTCTCCGGCGATTGGTTCTGGTAAACTCAGCTTCACCCCAAATGTGTCAGTAACAGGGTTCCAACTTAACCCAAGCACTGAAACACTAGTAGACAATTTATCTAGATCTACAGATGGTTTAGCACCAACTAACGAGGTATCTAGAGAATTAATGAGTCTTGGTTCATTGCTCATATACTTGCGCAGCACGAAACCTGCTTTCAGGCATGTCCCATGAATGATCTTCTGTAACTGCTCCATTTTCTCATACGATTCAGCACCAGTCATCAGATCATCCATGTAAAAATCGCGCTCTATCGCTCTCGCAGCCGACGGTTCGGTTTCTGCGATTTCTCTGGCTAACACCTGTAAACATTTAGTAGCTAAAAACGAGGCAGGTACAGTACCATACGTTATGGTGTTCAAACGATATTCACGGATTTTTGCGGAGCTATTCTCCCGCCACAAGATGCGCTGAAGGTCTCGGTCGGCCTCATGGACCCAGACTTGTCTATACATTTTCTCTATGTCCGCACAGAAAGCAAATCGGTGACAGCGGAACCGCAACAAGGTGTCCATCAGTTCGGGCTGGATTGATGGACCGGTCATACATGCTTCATTCAAGGACAACCCATTACGGTCTTTTAAGGTCGCGTTGAATACCACACACAATTTTGTTGTGGCACTACCAGGACGAAGTACCGCTCGATGAGGAATGTAGTATACCTGCTTGGCATCATCTTTGGCCGTCACCAATGACATGTGACCTAAACGTTCATATTCGCTCATAAATTCAGTATACATACTCCATGTTTTTTCGTCCATTGATTTTTCAACCCTGAGCAGACTTGCTAGGGCACGACCTCGGTTCTGTGTGATCTTTTCGCGATCCACTTTCAAAGGAAGGGTTACAACAAATCGACCATCTGCGGCTCGTTGGTAAGTTTTCTCAAACAGCTCGTTACAAAGGTCCTGCTCTGGCTTGGCTTCTGGCACAGAGACCTCTTCAATCTGCCAGAACTTTTTCAGTTGTTCCTCGACCCTGACTATAACGTTGGAATACAACACAAGGTTAGATGATACATTACTATCTAACTGGACAGCACCACTAAGCGTCCAACCAAATCGGGTGCTTCTTAGTACTGCATCGCCAATTGACCGAGTTTGGTTCAAAATGCATTGCTCATAATACTCAACGCCAATAACCATATCCACGTTCGGTACCTGCACAGATGAACTTTCAAAGGCCTTATCAGCTAACTCAAACTGCCTCAGCTTTTCAGCTAACCTTCCATCAATTTGAAATTTGCTGACTTGATAGGACAAACATTGGGCGGGAACAACTTCAGCGTCCACACAGATTTCAAAATTTGAAACTCTCGAAACCAGGTTAATTGAACACAGCTTACTGGACGAAACTCGTCCTCCAACACCCATCACAACGGTAGGGCATACGCTTTCGCGAACAGGTAACTTCATTTTCCGAACGAATGCGTCTGAAATCAAGGTCGGCTGAGAACAACTATCGAGTAGAATTCGTAAGATTCCATACGCGTTACCAGTATGAAATTTAACAAGGGCAGAGGGTAACAATAACACTTTACTTGCTACAGACACGCTCAGGCATGTTCCACATGTCTTACTCGGGGCAGATGCTTCAGCTGGAGTAGTAGCAGCTACGGCCGTGCTTGGCTGGAAAATGGTACTTTGCGGCTTTGTATCAGCTACGGAGTCGTGGTGTAACAGTGTATGGTGCTTTCCACCGCAGGTTTTGCACGGCTTTCGTCTACAATCTACTGAAAAATGATTACGGTTAAAGCAATTAGTGCACAGCTTATTCTTACGTATGACTTCATATCGTTCCCGCGAGCTTTTTTTTAGGAACTCCTTGCACTCAATGAGTAGGTGAGATGAACTACTACATGCAGGACAACTAAATTTCGATGTGCTGAAGGATGATTTTCGCTCTGGTTTACCATCCTCCTTTTTCTTGGGTTTTCGATCACCATAGGCTTCGGCTGTAACCGCATCTGAGTTCGATGACCTCACCTTCAGGAATTCTCTGACGGGTTCATAATCTGGATAAGTGCTATTATCCGTAATTGTGTGTTCAAAATCTCGCTTTGTAATTTTGTCGACCTTCAACAGAACAAAAAAAGCAAATATTTTTGACCAGTGGTCAACAGGCATACCACATAACTTTAATCCACGGATCGCCACATCGACATTTTGCAGCAATGATTTCAGGTCTGCTTCGGATTCTGCTTGTTTCAGGTTATACAGGTCGGACAGGTGCGAACGAATTATTATTCTGCGATTGTCATAGTAATCGTTTAAACGACTCCAGGCTTCATCGTAACCAGCATCGGAAAGCTCTATATCTAAACAAATTTTCTCAGCATCGCCCGTTAGTGATTTTTTAAGATAATAGAGCTTTGTTACCTTCGGTAGTTCAGTGTTGTCGTGCACCAAGTTCGAAAACAATCCTCTAAAATCTAGGAACTTCCTAATGTCTCCGGAAAATTCAGGAACTTCGATTTTCGGGTATCTGGGCGTGGCTACCTCATTGGTATGTACTGAACAGTTCAACATGGAACGACGTTCTGCTTTCTTTTCTCCGTCCCGTGTTGCTTCGAATTTTTCCGTGGCTTCGTTTAGCTTACCCAGCAGTGTTATTGCCGAGAATCTAACACTATCGTATTCGAGGTCGTAGGCTTTTTCTTCTGCTTGTGCCAGTTCTGGGGTGGCTGCTTCCGTGGCATGCTGTAGAAGCTCCAGATGTACTTCTTTGCACTGTTCCATGGCTGCTAAGATTTCAGTTTTGAGTACCTTGACGCGATTGTATATTTCCAAATCCAGTCCTTTCTTCATCCACTCCTCAAAGGCGTCCTTGGTTCTCGTAACATTTCGCTTTTCCCTTCTAAATCGGATCAAGAGTTTCGACTTCGTTTGCTCGCGCACTTCCGACATGTTTAAGCCGATTCGACGGGTACAAGTACTTGAAAATTCGGCAATTCACAATGCAAAACGCTTAAAATCGATCGGGCTCGGAGGACCATAAATGTTGACGGAAAAGAAGCAAACTCAGTCTACAACGATTAACTAACAAATTATAATTAACGAATATTTACACCAAGATAATGACAAAACTATTCACGTACAGATAGGTAGGTACAACGCTCTAACGTACTATAACAACAACTAAACTAACGGTACCTACAAGATAAATGATATCGCACCGGACGGAGTTACGTAGTCTCGATAAGACTGATTTAATTGCTGTCGATATTGTCATTTCATGAATGCAGAGCATTCAACAAAGACCGTGCAACTGATGAAACCTTTCATTATCTGATTCGAGTTTTACAGTATTTGTATCATACTCGTTTCCTATCGCTGAACTTTCAAGCTAAAAGTGATGACTCACTTTTAGGCTATGCCGATGCTGACTACAGAAATGACGTAAATGACAGAAAATCGATATCTGGTCATTTATTCCAAGTTTTTGGTGATACTATTTCCTGGTCTTCGAAGAAACAAAAAACCGTTGCACTTTCCAGTACCGAAGCTGAATTCCTGTTTACTTGCGGTGCTCTTTGTGAATTATTACATCTGTCTTATTTACTCGAAGATATGTTAATTCATATACCGAAACTGATTGTTTTATTCAAAGATAATCAACCTGCTATTAAATTGTTGCAAAATTACGAAAATAATGCCCGTTGCAAGCAAATGTCAATTAAAGAAAATTTTATTGTGGATTATATTAAGAAGAGGGTTGTTGACGTCAAATATCTTCAGACTGAATTAATGTTAGCTGATCTTTTTACCAAAGGTTTATCTAATACAAAATTTTCAGACTTTCGTAATCGTTTAAACATATTGTAATTCTTATTAGTCATACGTATTTCTTTTTTGTTTAATATTGTTTTTATTACTTGTTTAATCTCGCATTATTCCTATATTCTTTATTAATTTTTTTTTTACTTTCATACACTTGAAATAATGCTCCATTAGGGGCGGATGTTGATATTATTTGTCTGTGGAATCGTGGAATCACGTTTGTTGATATCTAAGTCCTTTGTTCATGAAAACGTGTTAATTCTTCCTTTTTTTCGTTCCATCATTATTTTGTAATATAAGTATGTAAATAATAAACTTCGTTAACTAAATTCGGTGAGTTTCATAACCCGGCTCAAATCACTTGAAGACTGGTTACGGTATTGTTTCGGTAACGTTACGTTAAGGTATCCGTTACCAATGTTAATTAAGATAATAAACCAATAAGAATTTCACATTACGCCCACTTTGTTGCTTCGTTCTATACGTTTATATTTCACTGATGAACAAGGAACTAATAGTTAAATATTGTGGAGCTTCCTAATTTTTTATTTGTATAGATGCGCCAATTTGGTAAACATATGCGGTGGGGGTGGGGGGGGGGGCAAAAAAGTAAAGTTGTTCATTTTTTAGTCACGATAGATGAGAGGACGTTGAACATGTATACTACTGACACATATGTTGATCAGATTACATAAATTATATAAGTAGTGAAATAGGTCTTATATACACTGTACCCTACAGTATTTCCAGTGTCTGTTATACACTTTTTATCTTAGCAATCTACAAATCAAAATTCAAAAGGGGCTAAAAGTTCACTATACATTAGGGTTAAACTTGTTGACTTTTGGGATATGACTTCAATTTCAAACTTATTCGAATTTTGTTGTATATGGTAGCGGTAACAGTGTATTTTTGGGATTGGTGGTTATTCCGGCGATTCCTTCGGGAGATGACGCTTGCAGACTTGTAGGCAAAAATGAGGCTTTTTTAACAACGTTTTTTTTATGTATTTTACGAACATCACGTTTTCTCAAATGTATATTCTAGGTTGTAAAGTTTCTTCTGATATATTAAATCAAGTGTTGTACAGTGTAATCTTGTGTATCCTCTTTCTCACAAATTGAACCACGAAGTGAAATCGAACATGGTAGCAGAACGTGGTTCATGAAAAGCCGAGTAATTGGTAGTGTTGTTACGAAAACGGTTAAGTGATTGTAAGTACTTGTGAACGAACTGAACAAGTTTCCAATCTGGCCAGTGGAAATACACGCACCAAACGAATCGACTATCGGAAATTGGCAAACTCTGGTGAAAGAGCGGAACGAATGCCGGAAGCACAAAACGAGGATGTAGAGGCACGAGATATTCATGGTGGTGACGATCGTAACGCAGAAGTTTCCAATTATTCCAGTATGGACCGCGGCCAGCATAGTGATTTTATCCTGAAGACACAGGTATTTACAGGAAAGAATTATACATCATGGAAGAAACTAATTCGAGTAAATCTAAGAGCCAACGGCTGGCTAGACACGTTATCGGAATACATCGAATTAGGATCCAATGATGAGCAAAAACGTGTGAATAAAGTCGCCAGAGAACACAGAGAAGGTAAAGCATTCGCGTATATTTACAACAGACTAGCTACAATCAGGCAGACCACAGTAAACGAAGTGTTAGAATGACGTGGTGAAAGCCAAAAGAAAAATTCTGTTTTGTTTATTTTGTTATCTGTTTAGTTTTGGAGCGTATTGAACGCATGGTTGTTTCTTTTCGGTTTTGTGCTGTATTTGCTCAAATATAAAGTTTAAAATGTAATTGAGTGATTAATGCTCTTTTCCAACATGATAGCAGAGCAATGGTTTGTTCCAAGGCCGGCAGATAAGTACTCGTAGTTCACGTACTTGAAACTCGCTCGCTTGAAAGCTAGTAGTGATGGCCGAATCGGATGGGTGTCGTCAGGAGGTGCCGGTATTCAATGGCAAAGACTACATCAGATGGAGATTCCGCATGAGACTACAAATAGAAGCGAAAGGCTGGATATCGTGCCTCGAAGAAGAAATGCCGCCTGTATCAGAGATGGAAAAGCACAAGGAATGGAAACGGTTCGAGTGCAAAGCGCGAAACGAGGTGGTCAAGTTCGTATCGAATAATGTTATTGATTCGATTTCCGATTGTAAATCTACCAAGGAGATTTTCGAGAAACTTGACAAGCAGTATCGTAGACAATCAGTTCTCATGTCGTTATTATGTGAACGGAGATTGCTACGCATGCAGATGGGTGAAAATGAAGACCCGCAGGAGTTCTTTACTCGTTTCGATAATGCGTTCAACGAACTGAAAGCAGCAAGTGAGGAGCCAATTCCAGAGACGAGACATCTAAATTACCTATTGCTGTGTCTACCCGACAGTTACAATAGTTTTATTGATGCGTTGGATTTTTCGAGTAATGAAAAGGAGAACGTCAAGTCAATCAAAGCGCAGTTATCAATCAACTATCGTCGGTGTGATAAAAGTGATGCCTCGGAATCTGATTTGTCATCGAGTGCATTCAAAGCACAACGAAGAAGCGACACTAATAGAAACTGGTCGAATAATCGTCACCAGGATCATCGCTTTGGTACTATGATAACGGTTGTAAGGACATTTGGTCAAACAACGATAGAAATCTCCGCGATACGAATACTCACGAATGTGATGGTGAGGAATGCCGGAAATGTCATCGATGCGGCCACACAGGTCATCTTAGGAAGGACTGCCGAGTTCAGAAGAACAAACTTCCGCAGAAAAGTGATAAGTCAGGTAACGTTGCTGAAACTGACAAGAGACATCGACCATCTCTCGTTTCATGTTGTTCGTGAGGAAGAACGAGTGGCATACGGATCGAATAGCGAGGATGATGGTTCACTATTGTGGTTAATTGATAGTGGAGCCACGGACCATATTATCAACACCGATAAGTGTTTCGTGAAGTCTGTGAAGCTGAAGAATGCAACTGTGAAGGTCGGAGATGAACATCCTCTAGCTGCGTTGAAGGTAGGCTCAATAGACGTAAGACAGGGACGGGCAGCGAATCGATTCTTTTGCAAATTGATTCGCGAATCGATTCGATTTTAGACGAATCGCGAATCGCAAATCCATTCGAATGAAATTTAACGAATCGGAATCGCGAATCGATTCGCCAAAAATTTCTGCAAATTGGAATCGTGAATCAATTCCTTTTCAATGAATCATAGGATTCAAATCGAAATTCGACGGCGTGTGTAGCTGTGTGTTGTCTGCTCTCTGCTGTGGGCTGTGGAGTGTGGAGTGGTCGAAGATGAATTCAGCCAATCAGCAGTGTTCTGCGTTTATCATTATCACTAAAGACCAGAAAAGTATGAAATTGCATATAAATTTCTATAACTTTAATAGAGCTTATTTCATATTATTTTTACGATTCATAAAATTCCCTGTAAAATGAGCCCCATTTCATTTTGCATATTTTGCATATTGTCCTTTAAAATGCATAGTTTTGCATATTTTCATGGTCGTCACATCTCAGCCAATTTTCGCTATTTTTCAGCATATTTCCAACATTTATGTTTTGTTACTGAAATGACAACACTATTAGGTATTCATATTTTTATCTAGATTGTTCGAACATTGTACATATTAATTTGAAAACTTTTTTATTTTATTTTTTTTGCGGCGTTCAGCGTGCCATGACATCAACACAGTGAGTTACTGTCAGCAAAAGTATCCATCATTGGGCCGCCAAAGTAGCACTGTGTGACGTCATAGATTGATTTCCTTCTTCCTCAAAAATCTTGTACAATGACATCCATATTGATAAACTGATACTAATTTAGTAATGCATATTTTGCATATTTTAGAGGTCTGAGTGCATATTTCTGCATATTTCAGCTACTCAAAATGCATATTATATGATCATATTTTGAGATTTAGAGTGCATATTTTTCCGGTCTTTAATTATCACCTCTTTGTACTTTGTAGCAAATACACTGAAATACTAATACCGGAAACTCCATTTAAAATACATTGAGCGCTGTTAGACCCAGCACCTAGCGGCAGGGATTGTTACTATAATAATTTAGCATTGTGTTCACCAACACTAGATAGAGTGTAATCACTATCACAACATACAGTTACAGTGAATGAACGAATGAAAAGTGAAATACGTATAGTACCAATCCCTGCCGCTAGTAGCCATGGTCCAAAAAAACGCTCGAGTTTCCATTATTGGTAGTTCAGTGTATTTGTTTGTAGTTTATAGATTGTAGGATTGTACTTCCTTATCAAAAATCAAACAATATTGAAGAAACAAACAAAAAAAAAACGAATCGCAAATTGAAGAATTAGCGAATCGATTCGCGATTTGTTTGGATGAATTGCCAATCGCAAATCGATTTGACTTCATTGTAGAGAATCGCAAATTGCGAATCGATTCAATTTTCTTGTGGCGAATCGTGAATTGATTCGATTTACAAACGAATTTGCCCATCCCTGACGTAAGATTTGATACATTGCGAACCTGCACGATCAAGAACGTGTTTTTCGTTCTGAAAATGAAAAACAATCTCTTGAGCGTTTCAGAACTTACTAGCAGTGGCTTGAAACTGTCTGGTGAAGGTGAGATGCTTAACGTTGTTGACAGCAACGGTAAATTAGTGATGAAGAGTCAGAAATCGAGACGACTCTACCCGGTTCGATGTTGGCCTGTTGAAAAAACCGTGAATGACGAAAAATCCGCGAATAATGCTGATCGCATTTCACCATTAGAAAACAATCTCTTGAGCGTTTCAGAACTTACTAGCAGTGGCTTGAAACTGTCTGGTGAAGGTGAGATGCTTAACGTTGTTGACAGCAACGGTAAATTGGTGATGAAGAGTCAGAAATCGAGACGACTCTACCCGGTTTGATGTTGCCCTGTTGAAAAAACCGTGAATGACAAAAAATCCGCGAATAATGCTGATCGCATTTCACCATTAGAAAAAAACACATTTCCGCTATGCTCTCCGCATACTGAAGTACATGTATGACACACGGGGTCTTAAATTGTCGTACGAATTGTTGGTATATATGTAGTCTTATCTATTTACCATTTGAGCAGTTTTGTGCCTGCTTATCTCTCGAATGAAACAGATGTAACGTTTAAGCTTAACCAATTTCTCGTACTTGTAGTTAGTATTATTCTGGAACTCTCGACGTGACACAAACTGTGTATATAACGGAAATACATTTTTTGCAAGGAATAATTTCTTAACATGGTAGCAGAACGTGGTTAAGTTTTTTTGTGTATCGCTGCTAGGCGCGCAAATTTATGCCTATGTACATTTTTTTAGTGCGATCAAATTTTTCTTTATTCGAAATTTAATAAGATTAATTGCTTCTCGTACTTGCAAAATAGTGCTGTGTTCGTCGTTCAAACTGTGTCGAGTGGTGCTGTCAGATCTTGCACGCTGTCCGCTGTCTGTAAGGTTCTTACCTGGTGCGGAATTTCTCTTGCCTTTTTCGTCATGACGTCTGATGAGTCTACCAGTAGCTGGAATACCAAGCGATTCGATGGTAACGATTACTCCAAGTTTCGGTTGCGGTTCATGCTGCATATTAAAAAGAAGGAGTGGAACTCTGCGTTAGATTCGAGTAGGCCCGCAGCCACAGCAACCGATAGCAAAGACAAGGATGCCTGGGACAAAAACGACATAAAAGTGCAGAGTACGCTGGTAAACGCTGTCTCAGATAGAATTCTGGACGAGATACAACATGAGACGACGGAAAAAGGTATGGTCGATATTCTCGACTCTGTATATCTTCGTAAATCGCTGATGATGAGAGTCCTGGCTAAGAAAAGGCTCTTAAATCTTAAGATCAATGATGGTGAGGACGCGCAGGATTTCTTTAGTCGCTTCGAGAAGCACATTAGTGCTCTTCGTGATGCTGGAGAGCAGGTTTCCGCTGAAGAGAAGCTCTCATATCTACTGCTCATCCTACCGGAAAAATACTCTCATATAATCGATGTTTTGGATGCTATGCCGTTAGAGAAGAGAACAGTCGATTACGTAAAAGGAAAGATGATGTTTGATCATTGTCGGGACCAAAAGAGTCAAGAAATCTTCGATGAGGGTGCTGCGCTGCGAACGCAGATTGTCAATCGTTTCGAACGTGTTGATCGTTTACCCGGAAAAAGTGGTGCACCTGGAGGAATTTTTCGCTGTCACAGATGCGGAATGCTTGGCCACTACCGCAGAGACTGTTGTGTGAACTTGCAGTATAGTGGTCAAGGTACAAATGGTAACCCTGGAAATGGTGGCAGGGGAAATCGCAGAAACATCGCAGCTCAGAATATAGAGGTCAACGTCGGTGATACAGAGGTTAGTGTCTATCAAGTCAAGGCGTCTAAGTCAAAAACTAAACCTATGAGAAATATTCCTTGTGCAGAGCCAGATGGGAGACGTCTCCGAGATGTAACCAACGTCGGTGATTCTGGAAATGGAGATGAAGAAAAGTATAAATCGATTGTATGGACATTGGATAGTGGTTATACAGACCATATAGTAAACACTGATAGGTATTTTTGTAGAAAATTTAAATTAAATGTACCTGTAAATGTAAAAGTGGCGGATGGCTATATTTTAAAAGTGTTGTATAGCGGTGATATTTCTATGTTTACACTCGTTGATGGTATTCGTAAGCCCATTTTGTTAAGGAACGTGTACTTTGCTCCAGAACTGGACAACAGTCTTTTGAGCTTTGATAGGATAACAAAGGCAAATTTTTCGATTTTGGCAAAAGGGGAGGTTGCGAAAATTTTAAACCCTGTAGGAAACATAGTCGGCATTGCTAGGAAGTCGAATAAATTATATGAGCTTGATTCGTTTGTATCTGAGAGCATAGTTTGCTCGGTCATAGATGTTTCAGGAAATGTTATAGGTACTACAGCAGCAGAAAAATGGCATCGGCTACTTGGACACGTGAACTTTGGTGATCTGAGGGAACTTTGTTCGAAACAGCTATTAATTGGTGTCCCAGAAACGATTGGGAAGTTACCGGAAGTCTGCGATGTTTGCTTGGAGAGCAAATTCTGTAATCCCAAGCATACCAAAGTTCGAACGAGAGCAACTAGGATTATGAAATTGATCCACTCGGACGTAAATTTTGTATCACCGGTTGGGTATAACGGTGACATTGGATTTGTATCATTTATCGATGACTTTAGTCGATTGGCTAGGGTTTACTGTATAAAATCTAAGTACCAGGTCACTGATAAATTTATGCATTATATAAATGTTATGTCTAATCTAACTGACTCTTCTATTAAAGTGATAAGGTGCGATAGGGGCACCGAATTTTTAAATGCTCGTTTCTATGAACTCTATTCTAGCCGTGGAATTTCGACTAAACCTTCACCAGCGTATGTTCATGAACTTAATGGTACTGCGGAAAGGTTCAACAGAACCATCATGAACAAAGCTCGCTGCTTGAGGGTGGAAGCTAATATTGACAAGAAATATTGGCCGGAATGCGTTAAAACAGCTGCATACTTGGGAAATCGAACTCTGGCGAATACGCTAGAAGAAAAGACACCATTCGAGATATTTTTCGGTGAGAAACCTAATGTAACTAATTTAAAACCTTTTGGATCTGTTGTGTATATTAGGGTTCCAGAAGTTCGTAGAAAATGCAAAATGGACGCAAAAGGAGAAAAAGGAGTGCTCGTTGGATATATGGAAACCGGATATCGAGTGCTGGTAAATGGAATCATTAAAGAAACGCCTTATGTTCGTCTCGCAAGTGGGCAGCTGCAACTGGTCAATCGTAGAACGCCATCGATGCTGAAAAATGAAGAAAGTACAATAGAGGAAGATGAAGGAAAGGAAAATGTCAGCGTAACCAGAAATTTTGAAAATTTACAGACTGGAAATCATTCAAACGAGGAAGGCACCAGTCGAGCATCTCAGGATCGAAGGGAGGAAGCAGAAGTTCAACCAGAAGTACAAAACGAAGATGTGAAAAATCAGGATGCTGACGAGCAGGTTCGAGAACAAGCTGGAAATATTTCGAGTCGTCCACCCCGTGTAAAAAGGAAACCAAGTTATCTCGATGATTATGTTGTTCAAATAAAACTGTGCACGACGGTCTGTACACCTGATTCGTATCGAGAAGCAATGCAGAGTGAAGATGCTGTAGCATGGAAAATGTCAATGGATGAAGAAATAAAAAATTTACAAAAGAACAATGTTTGGAAGCTACTAGTAGACATGCCTGCGAATAAGAAAGTGGTCCCGGTCAAATGGGTATACAGAATAAAGCCGAATGGAAAGTTTAAATCAAGACTGGTTGCGGTTGGATTTCGTCAGCCTCGTGATGTTGAAGAAGAAACGTACTCGCCTGTGGCTGCAATGGCTACGCTTCGGGTTGTATTGTCCATGTCTTGCCGTTTTGGATTTTACATCCACCAGATGGACGTGGAATGCGCATTTCTGAACGGTGATGTCAAAGGAGAAGTGTTTGTAGGTCAGCCAAGGGGTTATGGATCGGAAAATGGCAAGGTGTATCGACTTCAGAAAGCTCTCTATGGCCTGAGAGAGAGCCCACGGGCGTGGTATGACTGCTTCCACAAGTTTATGGTTGAGCTTGGGTTCTCGTGTTCTGATTATGATTCCTGTTTATACATAAAATGGCTTAATCGAGATCTTTTAGGTCTCATTTTGTATGTGGATGATTTACTTATTTTTTCAGGAAAAGAAAATTTGGTAATGGACCTTAAGAGTCAGTTGGAAAAGAAATTTAGCATGACCGATTTGGGAGAGATCAGAACCCGATCTGCGAATTTTTCAGAAAAAGTGCTCAAATGTGACATGATAATTTCAGCACTTTTTTGTACAATTTGTGACAATTAATTCCACCAATCAGAGACGAGAACGGGTTTTTGTCAGTCTGCTGCCACCAGTGTCACAACTGGGCAGTTTTTAATACCATTTGTGACAGAAATGTGCTCATTTGTGACAGAAATGTGCTCATTTGTGTCAATTAAAAAAATGTCACGTTTAAGCAGTTTTTTGCTTACTGGGCAGTTTTTAATGCCACTTGTGACAGAAATGTGCTCATTTGTGCCATTTTAATAAGTGTTACATTTACGCAGTTTTTTGCTCGCCTCTGCAGGCGCTGGTTATAGCCCCCGCTGCACCCTCAATTGTGAGCATCGCATAGGTATATTACATATATTACAGAAATATATTTCTGCCATAAGAATAAATAAATACACGATACCGCAAAGCGAGTGTGGTAGGAGCGCGATAACAATGTAAATAATGTAGTCAATATTTACAAAAAGCACGTAGAAAATGTATATTTTACATACATACAACAAAATAATAATTATAGATAGGTACTAAAAATAAAGTACAGGACTAAAAACAACCCCTGACTAAGTTGTTCAACTTAATTGGACGCTATATTCAGCGTCAAGGAACCAACCAACATTTGTAAACAAAATGAGTTATTAGTATGTTTGGAAAGAGCGTAAAAAGTAGAATTTTTCAAAATTGGGCTGCCGATTCAAAAATGTGTACTCACATTGAAAAATGCTTATCAGTAAACGCTATGTCATATAGTTTCTACCAAATATTGAGTTCTTATTTATATGCACTTTTGGTTTTGGTTGATGTTGGAGCGCTCCTTCTCAGAATACAAACTGCCAGCAATTCCAAAATGCACGGATATTATTCTCTCAGCGCAGTGCAATCACAAAATACAGGTATCATGCAGCTATGTTGATTCCAGCTTATCTATCAGGTGAACAAGCGTAGATACTTATAAAGGATGTTATTCTACAGAAAAATTCCGCCAGCAAAGATCATCCGGAGGAAGATTATTATATACTTATCCTGTGTATTTTTTCCTCTTTCAGCCTGTTCTGTTATTTGGAGAGCTTCATCGTCTATATACGATCGAGTATATTTTGAAATCACTGGTGAACAGCGTGAGGAACATACACGCGCTGTTTACCAGTGATTTTGAAATATATACTCGTATATATACTAAGAAGCTCCAAATAACAGAACAGACTGAAAGAGGAAAAATACACAGGATAATAATTATAATTAGGTAACATACTCGTTTTCATTGTAGCCATGTATTTCATTCGCACACGTGGTGGTCAAGGAGCACAGCAACACACGAACGAAATATATTTAAATATAAAATCATAAATTATAAGTAGTCGTCAAATTTCAAATTAAAACACAGAAATGAGAGCACAATCACAATCCCAGTTAGTACAAGACAATATATGTTCAAAGTTGAATTTAAGTATAACGATTAATTATTTAATTTCTAGGTTTTCTCAAATTGCCACAAATAAGCAGTTTTCTGCTTAAATATGACAACATAAACTGTCACACATAAGCATATTTGTGACACTTTAATGTCACGGAGGCCGTGTGACATATTTCCAGTGATAAAAGGGGCGGATCTAAATATTTGCCACACTTTTACCACAAATTTGCGAAATTTACAGACTTGAGCACTTTTTTTTGCCACAGATAGTGTCACAAGCTTAAAAACGCAGATCGGGAAACTACTTGGGCATCGAAGTGGAATATAGCCGAGGGGCTAGAGTCATGAAATTGAACCAATCAAAGTACATAAATTCGCTGGCAAGGAAATATCAAGTCGAACAGATGCGAAAGTCACGGACACCTATGGAAAAAAATTTAAGTTTACCTGTTTCTACTGAATGTGATTCTTATGTCTCAGAGTATCGCAGTTTAATTGGTGCACTCCTTTTCATTGGCACAGGAACTAGATTGGATGTTTCATATGCTATTAATTATTTAAGCAGGTTTCAACGGTGTGCTACAGTCACCCATTTTCGTTATGCGTTGCGGGTGCTCAAATATTTACAGGAAACGAGTCACATGAAGTTGACATTCACTGGTAATGTGGATCAGGTGTTGGAGGGATGGGCGGATGCCGATTGGGCAGCTGACTCTGTTGACAGGAAGTCAACTGGCGGTATTTTAATCCGAGCCTTTGGCAATCCTGTCATATGGAATTGCAAAAAGCAAAGTACAGTTTCCCGTGCCTCGACCTACGCCGAGTACATCGCATTGGCCGACACCGTGTCTGAACTTATGAACTTATGCCTATTATGGGTGTCATGAAAAATCTTCAAGTAAGTTTTGAGGGTCCGATACCCATCTACGAGGACAACTCAGGAGCAGTTGTTCTCGCAAACAAGGGTAAGTTCACGAAACGTGCGAAGCACATCGAAGTTGCTTATAACTTTGTGGCCGACTATGTTGCAAAAGGGTTAATTGTGGTAAAGAAAGTTGATTCGAAAGATCAACTGGCCGATATCCTAACCAAGGCTCTGAGCTGGGAAAAGTTCTCGGAGCTAAGAAAAGCCGTATCGATATTTTAATGTTTTTTTGCCATCCACAAAATTTTTTTTATCTGACTTGCTAGAAACTTTGTTACCTTCCTGTTTTTTCTAGTCATAACCATATATGTACGTTGTTCGAACCGTTTTATTTTTTGATCGAACTCTAGCTATAAGAATTTTTTTTATTTTTTTGTTTTTTTATGGAAGGGGTATGTTGGTATATATGTAGTCTTATCTACCATTTGAGCAGTTTCGTGCCTGCTTATCTCTCGAATGAAACAGATGTAACGTTTAAGCTTAACCAATTTCTCGTACTTGTAGTTAGTAGTTAGTATTATTCTGGAACTCTCGACGTGACACGAACTGTGTATATAACGGAAATACATTTTTTGCAAGGAATAATTTCTTAACACGAATGTTCTGATTTAGAAGTTGTCGCATATTCAGATTCAGATTGGGCAGGAGATTCAACAGACAGAGTGTCAGTTAGTGGTATTGTAATTCGGGTATTTGGATGCCCGGTATTCTGGGTCTCACGAAAGCAGAAATCGATTGCGCGATCTTCTTGTTTTGCTGAGTGTTTTGCTTTAGCTGACTGTATTGACGAAGTTAGGTATGTTAAAGGGTTAATAACAGATTTAAGCATTGATGTCGGACCAATATCTATTTACTGCGACAGCAGTAGTGCGCGTTTGTTGGCTATCAACGGAAATTACTCTCGTAAAAGCAAACATATTGATATTGCGATTCGATACCTATACATTTCAACAATTAAAAGGCAATGAGATAATTTTGAAAAAGATCAATACTAATTGTAATCTCGCTGATATGTTTACCAAATCTTTAGGACGTGAAAAGTTCTTGTATTTTTGTAATGAGTTATGTCTAGTTTAATCGTATCTTGTTTCTTAGTAATTAAGTTTCTTTCATAGATTCTGTTTTGTAATTTGTAAATTCAGCATTATAATATAGATGCTAAATTAAGGTGGTGTGTTAGAATGACGTGGTGAAAGCCAAAAGAAAAATTCTCTTTTGTTTATTTTGTTATCTGTTTAGTTTTGGAGCGTATTGAACGCATGGTTGTTTCTTTTCAGTTTTGTGCTGTATTTGCTCAAATATAAAGTTTAAAATGTAATTGAGTGATTAATGCTCTTTTCCAACACGAAGCCGAAACCCCTCTCGAATTATTCAAGATATTAGACTCCACATACGAAAGAAAAGGTCCAGTAGATATTATTGCGGTACACACGAAGATAGGCGCCATGCGGTATGATCTATGTAACCCGTTAGAGGAACATATCGCCGAATTTGAAAATTACTGTGCGTTGCTTGAGAATGCGAACGAAAAATTGCCTCTCTCCCTAAAGATTGCCTGGTTACTGAAAACGATGCCCGAAAAATGGTCTCATGTGAAAACTGTCGTCAACTCTCTGTCTAGTGAGCAATGTAATTTTCGAGTACATTAAAAGTCTGCTTCTAACAGAAGAGACAACGTATAAAGATAGCCCTGAATACCGCGATAAAGCCGAAAGCCAAGCTATGTTTTCGAATTGGTCTCGTAACAATGGTCATCGAAATGAACAACACGAACAACGTTTCGACAACGGAAAGTCAAATTGGAGACGTCCAAATAACGATAATCATCCAAACTATGATCATCGTAACAGCGGTAAATTCAACGGTAATGCAAGAAACGATGTGAAGTGTTTTAGGTGAAACTACTTCGGTCATATTGGCAGGCAATGTCCGCAGACAGGTACGACAAGCTAATGAAGCCTCAACATCCCCGACGAGAGCTGATACTCCAGTAACGAGTGCTGAACGAACGAGTAATCTCAATTTTGCAGAAGTAAACTTCAGTTGTCAGCCAAACAACGAACGTTATGCTTTAAATGCAAGCACTAGTGGTAAACATACTCTTGAATTTATTCTAGATAGTGGTGCTTCTGACAATATGTCTGGTGACGCGATGGTTTTCAATCCGAATAGTGTTTATCCGAATCCTGTTTCGATTAACAGTGCTAATAAAAACAGTCCGTTATATTCGAATGAAAGTGGTGATATTGATGCGGTGTTTATGGACAATGAATTAAAACGCAATTTAGTGATCAAGGACGTATTACACGTCCCTAATTTACGCACACATTTACTTTTGGTTGTGAAGCTTATGAGAGCCGGTTACACGATCGTTTTTCGCGATACAGAAGCATTAGTAGTAAAAGAAAATACTCTCATTTTACGTGGTCAACTGGAAAACGGATTAATTCGGGTACAAGTAATTATTGGCGGCAATCCCAATATGACACCTTACGCCTTTGTGACGAACGCCGATCAACTAGCTGAATTGCGGCACAAACGCATGGCTCATCTGAATGTAACCTACCTGGAGAAATTGGCAGGCGCAGTAAATGGTATGTGCATATCTGATTTTTCCTCACTAAAACGACAAAAATGCATTGTATGTTTAGAAGCGAAGCAGACATGGAAGTGCTTTAACAAACAGCGCAGACGGGCAACGAAGCCATGCGAGGTTGTATATGTAGATCTAAATGAAGTGTCCGTTTGAAATAACGTTATCCCAAAGAAGTTTATACTAGTAGTGATTGATGATTTCACACATTATTCAATTATCAAAGTCCTCGATAGGAAGAGTGATGCGGCCGAAACAATCGAGGAAATCATTACCCTGGCCAAGACAAGACACGGAAGACCCATAGTTGAGATACGCAGCGACAATGGAGGGGAATTCAGTTCAAATTCATTCAAGGACATGTGCAGACGGAACGGCATTAAAAACGAGTACAGCGCTCCATATCATCACGAGCATCAGGGGCGAGTGGAACGTCTTAATCGCACATTAATGAACTACGTACGGGCCCTAATTTTTGAATCAGGTGCTGATTTACATTTGTGGCCAGTAGCTGCAGAACATGCAAACTACTTGTTAAATAGGATGCCATGAAGGCGAATAATTTTGAGACGCCGTACGAACGCTGGTTTAATCATAAACCCGACATCAGTAACGTTAAAATCTTTGGCAGTCTTGCACATGCAAAGATCGAAACGCAGAAGTTGACTAAATTAGATCCTCGTAGTAAGATAACATTTATTGTAGGACATACAGATACCGGATACTTATTGTATGATCCTCTGTCACTAAGCAGCTGGAGCGGTCATCGAATGTGGTACCTAGTCGATGAAACAAAAACTTTCAAAGATTTTGATGCAACGCAATTCCAGAGTTATGCCGAACTAGAAGATGTGTTGATTGCGAATGACGAGATGACACCTACTCCCATCGAAGCTAACGTTGCATATGCGTTACATGTCGATGCAGAAATGGGATTACCAACAACATACGAAGAAGCTGTAAATAGTCCGGAACGAGAAGGGTGGCTTAAGGCCATTAACGCTGAGTTACACTCTTTAGCTGAAAATAATGTTTATTCGGTAGTTAAACGAAAAAATGTAAATAGTAAAATAATCGATACCCGTTAGGTTTTCACAAAAAAGAAAACGAATGATATTGACTTTATTTATAAAGCTCGATTAGTTGCGCGAGGTTTTATGTTGACAAATCATGAACTACAAGATGTTTATTTGCCGGTACCGAAACTAGAAATTGTGCGAACGTTTTTGTCTATTATAAATTATTATAATTTTAAGATGAAACAACTAGATTTTGTAACTGCATTTTTAAATGGTCGCCTAAATGAAGAAGTTTTTGTCGAAATTCCGATGGGTTGTAACGCAAATAATGGTAATGACGTCTGGAAACTTGACAAAGCGCTGTATGGTTTAGATAACGCTGCGAAAATTTGGAATGATAAGTTAGAGTCGTTTTTCGAGAAGAATAATTTTCACGCTTTTAAATCATGTCCATGTATTTTTCAAGATATGAAACATGAAACTGTTATTTTAGTTTACGTTGATGATATTCTAATAGCGAGTAACGATGAACGTAATATTGATTATATCATTGATATTTTAAAATGTAAATTTAATGTAAAGATCATTGATGTTCCGTCAAAGTTTTTAGGTATGGTTGTCTCAAGAGATGTGGGGAATCAACGAATTGTTCTCCATCAGCGTCCGTATATCGAGGCAGTATTGAATCGGTTTGGTCTGTCGAATGCGAAACCTGCAAAAACGCCGATGGAGTTTGGTCTCAAAGTAGAGATTGATGAACGTGACGTTAAACGGAACTTGCCATACCGTGAACTCATTGGCTGCTTGAATTACATCGCACAAGGTACGCGGCCTGATATTATGTACGCTGTCAACGTTTTAAGTCGCTACCAAAATGCCCCAACAGAATGTCTGTTCAACCACGGTAAGCGAATTTTACGCTATTTGCTTGGAACCATCGATCAGCAGTTGGTATTTGTGGCATTGGAAATTAGGGTTATATCATGTTTTGCCGATTCCGACTGTGGCAGTGATCCGTTCGATCGAAAGTCGACATCAGGTGTCTTGCTGAATGTATATGGAAATCCGGTCATCTGGCGGACAAAGAAACAATCTACGGTTGCGATATCATCTTCTGAAGCAGAATATATTGCGCTGCAACTCGCGACTACTGAAGTAAAGAGTCTCCTCAACCTGTTCACGGAATTTGGTTACGAACTCGGAAACCTAACACCAGTTCCAATTCATGAGGACCATTCTGGAGCGAAGATGATTGCTGAAACGAGAGAGACTAGGCGAACCAAACATATAGACATAGCTGCCCACGTTACAAGGGAAGCAGTACGCAATGGAATTATAAAAATTGAAAAGGTGTCAACAAACGATCAACTGGCAGACTTGTTGACCAAAAGCCTGAACGGTCTGCAACACAGTAGGCTTGTAAATTTATTGTTTAGGGAATCATGAGTGTATTTTAACGAATTGGAATTGTATTATGTTTATATCATGTAATGTGTGGTTAAATTTTTAATGCCGTTTGAAATTGAGGAGGGGTGTTGACTTTTGGGATATGACTTCAATTTCAAACTTATTCGAATTTTGTTGTATATGGTAGCGGTAACAGTGTATTTTTGGGATTGGTGGCTATTCCGGCGATTCCTTCAGGAGATGACGCTTGCAGACTTGTAGGCAAAAATGAGGATTTTTTAACAACGTTTTTTTTATGTATTTTACGAACATCACGTTTTCTCAAATGTATATTCTAGGTTGTAAAGTTTCTTCTGATATATTAAATCAAGTGTTGTACAGTGTAATCTTGTGTATCCTCTTTCTCACAAATTGAACCACGAAGTGAAATCGAACAAAACTGAGAACTTCTATTGTTATCTACTGATAGACTGATACTGAGTCTAAGGCCCGTTTCACACTATGCCGTGTTGCTGGAACGGCAGCCCTGAAGGCGGTCAAATTATCACACAAAAGTCGGGTCTTCACCCTTCACCCAGAGTGCGTCCTCTTGTTCAATCTGAACGCACCCCAAGATTTACCCATTTACCTGGTAAAAATGTTTCCGGTATTCCGTGACTGATTCTTTTCGTTACGTTCCGTTCCGTTAATTATGTTCTGGTAACGTTATCTTGCCGTTAATCCGTTAAGTTAATTATTCCGGTTCACAGCCCTGGCTGCAGCGCACTATAAACACCCTACTTTATCCTGTAGAACTGTCACTAGCTTCGCTATGCTCTCCTCGCTCCACTATGAACGTACACTTATTGTTAGAAGTATGAACGACTTCAGAACGAACGATGAAGAGTCTCTCAGAATAACGCAAAGAGACGTTTGTAATTGTAAACCGCTATGTTAAAACCCATCTTTGGTGCGGAAGCTGATCAGGCGGGACGCCGTGTAAATCGAAGCACCGCAGCCCGCAGACACATAAGCCACCAATAAAAAGTCGGCCTATTAATATGTAATCAAAGTCAAGTTGGGTATGTTTTCCCACTTGTAATCATATGGTGTTAATTATAAAATTGCAATAAAAATTGAGGGAATAAATTTTCTGGTCTAGGTGGGTGCCATTAAGTGGCACATGCAACTCGGTACCATAACTTGCATATCTCACCATTTGAAGGGGCAAAAAATATTTTTACAAAGTCCAGAAAAAATTGAACACAGATAAGATCCCGTCTACATAAGGTTTATTAGAGAAAAGGGACTTTACTGTTTTGCAGTGAAATCCAAGTAAAATTTGCCTTTTATTTGGTTGTTTATCACTATGCACGTATGCTACGGCTACGAATAAGTAAAATAAAACTCTTGGTATCACAATTGGTGCATTCAGCTGCAAGAAAAAACTATCCTTTCATTTTTTAGGTCAGAACCAACCAAAAATACAGCTCAATTGAGTACTCAGGAAAACATATATTTACCCCAAATAAAATTGAATTGCATTTTTTCTTTTTCATTCATTATTTATCACTGGATCACTGTGAATGTATATTGCAAGTGAAAAGGAAAAATGATCAACGCACAAAGTTCAGAATTTTGCACATTTGTAAACGTGAAAGGACAGAAGTGCAATTACAAGTAATCAACACTGAAAATTACGTTGATCTGATGATACAAAACTGCAAACATATAGTTAGTTAAATAATAATAATTATTATATACGTCGTTATCTGAAAAAATTGCTAGTCTCCAGGATATTTTTTGCAATTACTTATTGTTTTCCTCATCCTTTCGAGAAAGGGAGATGATCAGTTGATCAGTTCAGAAGTCCAAACCTTGTCCAAACTTGAAGCACTTCTTTCTAGTTCTAAACAGTTCAAGTAGTTCTAGTACATCTCAACCGGTCGAAATAACCATCCGTGATTATCAAATTGAGCATTAAAAATTGATAACGAAACAACAAAATAAACCAATCATGTTGATTCTCTGGTTTGAAAATATAAGGTCCTTTTTCTCGAATAAACCTTATGTAGACAGGACCTTATCCGTTTTCAATTTTTTCTGGACTTTGTAAAAATAAATTTTTTGCCCCTTCAAACAGTGACATCCGCAAATTATGGTACCTAGATGCTTGTGCCACTCAACTGCATCCTCCTTGACAAAAAAATTTTATTCCATTAATTCTTATTGCAATTTTATAATTAGGGCTGCGATTTCTATGCCAACGCATATTTTTGTACAGTGCTGGTAATGGTGCGGTACCAAAAAATCTTTACGAATCTCGAAATTTCTAGTCGAATGAGCCCTATTTGATAGCGCATATTTTCGCATAATTTAGAGTTCAGCGCATATTTCGCATATTTAAGGTGTTTGGCGCATATTTCGAGCATAATATTTTGGCAAAATTCCCATAAAAATCGGAATTTTTATCAATTTTAGGTAGAATCAACCAAAACTTCTCAATTTTTAATAGAAATTCAGCAAAAATGTAGAAGTTTCTCCTGACCGTTGTAAATTTTAAAAGACACAACTCGGTTAGTATACAAAATCGAATAATCAATTTTGCTAAGCATATTATGTCACTTTATTCTCACTTTGTCTCTCCACGCGCTCTATATTCGAACGATGAATATCAAGGTACCATGACATACTATGCTAACAGAATAAGAACAGAGCTGTCGTTTAGTATATCCCAATTCCCAATATTTGTTTAATGTACTGAGATTAATACCTATTACACGTGTTGACGTGTTTTATGTCCATACAGCTAACTGTACTATTTTCGCCGAGCGGAAGAAGGGAGTGCGTGGCGTGTACCATATGTGTGAACCTGTGAACTGTGAATGTGTTTCGTTCCATTAATGTAATGTCTCATGTACGCCGTTTCATCTCGTTTTACCAGTACATGGTGTTCTCCCTGTTGAGAATTGAGAATTGTATTGAATTATACCTCTTTTATTTCGTTTTATGTACAAATGTCCCCACCAGCGGCCACATTATCAAATAAAGTGGCAATTGCTGCGAAGAAGTATGAGGAAGAAACGCTTGTTATAGACAGCAAAAAATTAATTTGCCGGGCTTCAGTGCTACCAGATGCAGCTCAAACAAGCTGAAACCAGCTCATTTCATGTACAGTCGCTCAATTTGCAGCTCTTTCAAAATTTGCAGCTCTGTTTCTTTTCTCTTTCCTGCTTTTTTTTTTTGATTCTGCTAGATTCTGGTTCATTTGTAACTGATTCCGTGATTCCTATTCAACCTATTTTGTCATAAATATTGTTCACTACTTGTTAGCTGCGACCTGCAAGCTGCGACGTTGATCAAATCTCATTTTACATTTTACTCATTTTACGTCTTTCATTTTACGCATTGATCCATTTTACGCGTAGAATGCCATCTCTGGTCTCGGAGTAATGTTAGTTGAAGTTTGAAGACTGGAAGCCAAATAAGCTGATGCAAAGAACTGATAATTTTTATCATCGGATTATCACAGAATCGTGAGGTCGGGACGCTCGGGTCTTGCTTCATGCTTCTACAGAAAACAGAAAACAGAATTTAGTCACTAGTCTTTCTAGTGTTTCTAGTACCATAATACATTATCTCTGCCTAGTAGTCTCTCTAAGTAGTCTGACTCAGTTGTCAGTTCTCCATCTCAATCTCAACTTCTCAATTTCTCATGTGGAAAAAGTTGTTCTTCCTT